>MU224554.1:3770726-3794627 GCA_018584345.1 Thuja plicata
CAAGTTCTTTTTCAAATTCTTCACCATTCTTTTTGACTATTTTACAGCCTTCTTGACAACAAGATTTGTTTTAATCTTCTATTTGGCCTCTTCATAGGTACCAAATCTTAGTTGCTTGTTGTCTACTAGTTCATTTA
Organism: Thuja plicata; assembly: GCA_018584345.1. Classification (NCBI taxonomy): domain Eukaryota; kingdom Viridiplantae; phylum Streptophyta; class Pinopsida; order Cupressales; family Cupressaceae; genus Thuja; species Thuja plicata. The sequence continues at coordinate 3,770,864 of MU224554.1, forward strand.
ACAGTGCCTTAATGCACTCATTGGCTAATCTTGTTTTGATTTCATAATCCAATTTTGAAAGCCATGATTTCCTTGGTACTACTTCTTGGATGTATGTGAAATTAGTATCTACCATGAAACATATTTCTTCTCAGTGTTCCTCTATCAGATTCTCAGGAATTCTAGTTCTTGCCTGTAGCATTTCCTTAATGGGTTTTAAATACTCATGCATAAAATTATCAAAATTTGTTCCTATTGATTCTATGAATTCACCTATCTAAATGGTTATGGGTCTACTTATGTCCCATGCAACTTTTCCAATGGAAGGAAATTATTCTTCAAAGTAAAAGAATATGCACATTATGAGGGAACCAAACTTACAAGTGTTTGTCCTTGAAGACCTTATTGTGGACATGTTCTCCTCCAATTGATGTAACCAGATCTCTGCTAGATCCATCTTCTTCCCCTTTTTGATAATCTTGTATGTTGTTCTCATAGCAGTACTAGATATGTTGTTCATTCATCTTTCTTTGAAGATCTTATATCCAACAACACATGCTCCAAACTTCAACTCTACGTCGGTAATGGTGTTGACCTTTAGTGCTCTTTTATCTGATTTAGCACCAGTCAGTTTTTTAGCTTCTACTAGAGATGGATGCTTGTGAGCCTATGGTTTATTGGTTGTAGGATAACCAGTAAATACATGACTAACATCCTTTGTTATTGCCTTTGGCTTGTTTAGCCATAGAGTCTTGTTGTGGACTCTGCTAAGAATAATATTTATCCATTCTGTTTTGAAGACCTTGGGAAAATGCAATGCATTTGTGAGTCCCTTTACTTCTAAGTGTTTGTGCTCTTCTTCGAGCTTTCCAGCATCATCACATAGTTCCCTATAGGCATTATCTAGGTCTAGATCTCCTATTTCTGAGATCTTACAGTGAAAATAGGACCTTAACTCAGAAGCAGGAATGCCAACAACATCATTACACAGAATTCTTCCTTCTTCATTAATATCTCTTCCAGCAAGCACTGGTGCCTGGTACAATGGGGGCTCCAGGGGAGCATCTAACTATTGAAAAATAGAACAATGGAGCATTGAGCTCTGCAACTTAAAAATGAGAAATCACTTCGCTATTACCATGGACAACAAAATCATCAATTTTGCCGACCCTTGGAAATGGGCCAGTCTGACTATTTATACAACTCTCCTCTAACCCTAACCCTATTTTACAACACGTTTCAATAAAATATAATATCTGGGGGCCGGTACTACCTATGCCACCCTACAAAAGACCTTAAGATGGAATAGGCCTGTCATGTCAGAAGAATAAGACAAGAATATGCAGTGGAAGAATCAGCCTCGAGAAGAGAGCCAGGAAGGAGAAGGAAGAAAGTAGGTCCCCCGGGGATCGAGGCTACATGCCTCATAAGTGAGAAATGTGGCGCCTTGTCTCCAATGTGCCAGGTGTACTCCTGAGCGGCGCCTCGAGAAGACCATTCTGTCAGAGAACCAACTGTTAAGTCGACGCCTCCTTGATGTAGCCAACTACCTTCTGACAGTCTTTATTAACCACCTCTGAAAGTGACCAGTTGGCCTCGGGGACCGGGACACGGATCACTTTGAAAGAATACAAAATTTTGGATTTGGTACTTCAGGATCCAGGAACTTACATTCCCAAATGAATAAAGAATACCCAATGTTAGAGTTTTCTCCGGTCTCTGGAGAAAGCTCAAGGTTTCTTATTATCATTGAAAGCCTAGAGGAGGTGGGAAAGGCCATCTTGATCTATATCTTTCAGGCTGGCCCTTTGGTACTTGGCCACCTCAATTTGTTCCCCCAGGTCTGGAACATTCTATTTAAACTCATCAGCCATTCTCGCCGTGTCATGACCACTTAGTATCATGCGAGTTATCTTTTCCATCTGGGCCCCATCCATCCCCTCCGGGGATTGATACCAGGACTTCATTATTTCATCAAAACTCCCCAAAACTGAATCTTTGGGGGTACATGTATCTGTGCTAAGGGGATCAGCCCCAAAAATATTTATTACAAAAGACTTGTACAAATTGGAAGAATATTTCACAGTATTCACCTTATCTTGCAGAGACCCTACCAGTTGCTTGATTACCTCCAATGTGAGGTCAAGTCTGGAGTGCTGGGTTCTCACAAAATCAAATGATTCATCACCCAGAATTCCAGATTCAGAAATCATGTCCTCTCCCAGGATAAGGAGTTCCTCAAGCTCTACCTTCCATGCTTGATAATTCTTGATACCACCCTCCCATAGTTCAATAAGAATTTCTGCCTAGTGTACCACCTATCGGGCCATGTATAAATCTGGGAGGGTGGATACCAAGAAATGTTGGGTGTTTCCTATCTGCAGGGCGACCCACTCATCCACTGTCTGGGCTTTCTTCTTCATTACTCATAGGGAGTCTATGTCACTCTGCGGTAGGTCTTCAGAGGTGGAGGCCTCTAGAGGAGCAGCATTGATGGGTCAAGCCAGCTCAGTGAGCAACCCCATAAGGTTTACGTTCTTTGCCTTTTCTGCCTTGAGCCTTTGGGATTCTTTTTCATAATGGGCCTCCACTGCCCTTGCTACCTCCTTCAGTAAATCTACCTCACCTTGCTTTCCCCTTTTTCCTAGTGATACCTCTACAACGTGTTGCCACAATGGCAACTATTTCTCCGCCCAGCCCAGTTTGAAGAGTATGAACTGTCCGGCCTTTCTTGGCCTTTGGCGGGGCCTGGACTTGGGCCATCATTTTGGCTAGGGAGAGAGGAGTCATGGGAGCGGACTAAGCTTTTATTTTCCTGGTCTCTATCAGCCACTAAGGCTTTATCAAATTGTGGGATTCCCAGGCTTGTCTGGAATGTGACTGGGTCGAGGGATACCAGAGGAGTGGGGTATCCCGTGGGTTCTACAGCCGCGAGCATAATGGCCCCAATAGAAGAATTTTAGTTCGTGGCCAATGTTAAGATAAGCTCCAGAGACTGCACGGAGCATGGGAAATAAGCCGCCCTGAGGATTCTGGAATTCCCAACATTGATTGCTAATTGATCTCCAGCCTGTCGCTGGATGTGCATTATTTTCACCAAGGCCTGCATCTCCGGCCATGTCCCGACGCTGGTGTTGGTGATAAGTTTGACCTTAGACTCAATCTTTGAGCCCATGATGACATTTTCCTATACAAATTTCATAGTCAGGGGCATCTTCTCTAGGGCCTTCTCCATTTTTAGACTTTACTGCTGCCCTGGTTTCTGCTGCGGAAGGTAGCTCTGGACTTCCGGGTGGAGAAGATGCAGATGCTTCAGACATGTTTGGGAAAAGAACTCTGCAAACCTGTGAGACAAAGCGACCATCAAAACAAATTCATCAAAATAAATATTCTTGGGTCTAGAGATCTTACCCCCGCGATGCTTGCTTTTCCTGAAAATTTAGTTTTATTCAAAAGTAGCCGAAAAGAAAACGCATCATATAACTTTTATTAGACATCCGGGTCTGGGGTTTTCATCCTACTTGGTAAAGACATAGGATGGATGATGGTAAGAGATCTAGATCCTAGAGAAGTGACCGTTGGTGAGGATGTGCAAAAAGGCAAGTCATCGAGCCCATGTGGGCGCCACATACGTAGGTATTAAATGAAAGTTATGGCAATGACGACGGAGAAAACTGTCCAAACACGCAAAAAGTGAAGGCCACTTGGATGGAATTGATTGTGCACATGAGACATAAATGAGGTTCTGACTGGTTTTATGGAGGAGAGAGAAAATCACATGTTTGAAACCAGCCGAGAGCCAGGTTTCAATCAGGTGGTTTTCTGCCCTGAAGCGAGTTCATGGGCGGAAAACCAGCAACACAGGTGACTCGACCACCTTGTCAAGCCACCTAGAAGGGTATACAATAAGGCTAAAGGATATATACATAGAAGCAGAGGGATATACAAAGGCTATACACAACTATACACATATATACATAAATATACAACGCGGAATGACACCCGTAGAAAACCAGACAAGGCGAAAATGTATATACAGCTATTTACATATCTATAAACAGACCACTTCTACACAGAGGGTGAGCAACCCTCTGGCAGAGCCAACCCACCAACGGGCAGCGGAACCAGAAAACAGAAGCTAGACGAAGCGGAGATGACAAATGAAAACGAGAAAAAAAAAGAAACACCAACAAACCAGGAGAAAATAGAAAGGTGGGTGTTGGTTGTATTTCTTGTTTTGGTAGTTTTCCTGGCTCCCTATTCTTCTCTCTATGATCTGGTGTTTTTAGTTAGCTGTCTCTCATTCCTTTTGCCTTACCTGTGTCAAGTTTTTGGGTTTTCAAGTCTGAACTTACCTCAATTTGCAAAAAACTGTGAAAACCCTAAGCCTTCCAAGTGTTAAACGTTGAAAATTAAACCCTAAGTCATATTCTTTTATTTTGATGTTACTTTTTCTATCCACTTAAGGCATGTGTTTTAAAATAAATCACCTTGTCGCGTTACTTCAACTGAATATTCCAAAAGTCTTCTCGACTTGGCATTTTCCTTTTGTCGCATGGTCTTGTTCAGGTTTAGTATATTCCTTTGGTATTACGAGACTCTGCGATTTCTTCATGTCAGGTAGTCGCAAGATAGCTATGTCATAAGGCATTATGCAGAAGGGACCCACTACTTAGTCGAGAAATCACAGGAAATTCTCAACAGTTATGAAAATGTCTTCAGACTTTGCGATTACTTCATGTCGCGTTATCGCCAAGTGGATCCAAAGTTAAAATTTAGGCAAAGCCTTCAGTCGCATAGTCTTGAGGTGTAACAGTGGTTAAGAGATTTTGACCAAGACTTTGCGACTGACCATCCGTGGTTTAGAGTAAAGCATAGTCGTGTTGTCGCCAGAACAAGATGATGACTCAGTTTTCCATTGTGTAGAAGGTCAATAAATGATTGTGTAACATGTATCATAAGGCGAGTGGATGTTAAAGCATTATCGCAAGGTCGCCAAAAGTAGAAAATGGACTCAGTAACAATAAGACTAAGTGCTTTCCCTTCAGTCGCGAGTCTGAGAAATATTTAAGGGTATGCAAGAACAAATGGCAATTAAGTGATGGCCGTAGGATAAATAGGTCAAGGGATCTAACGGTGGTCGCAAAGTCTGAGAAGAAACATGCCCGAAGGGAAAAGTCCTCCCGACTTGGCGATTAAGGTATGTCACGCAGTCGTCAGAAATGGAAAAAGGGCACATATAACTATTATGATAGAATTAGACACTCATAACTTATATTCTATAATTGGGCGACTGGGTATGGTCGCATAGTCTTGACATGAAATAAAAACACTCAGCGACTAGGAGATAACCATAAAAGGTTAAAGGCAATGGTTAGTCGCAAGGTCTCAGAAAAAATACTGAGTTAATGTTAAGTATGAGCGACTATGATTTCAGTTGGGTCGCGTGATCACCGGATGGTAACTTGGGTCAGCCAAAGGTAAGAAAATGTGTTGTCGCTATGTCTCGAGATAAATCATGGGTTAGTGACAGAGACTCATGACAAAGAGACTATATGCAGTCGCGTAGTCGCTTGATCCCAAAATCTAAAAAATGGTGGCAGTTTTTGATATGACAGTATGAATCACTTGGTAACCAATCACAGGCTTTTATTTTGATTACTGTGCAAAAGGAGTAGCTGAGATGTAAGATAGTTAACGAATCACAGTGTGACATGTCAGCCCTTTTGAATGCAGTTGGATTGTTCTGAGGATTCACTTTTCAAAATTTGATTTCCTATCAACTTCATGCAACTACGGCTAGGTTTTTGTTCAAGTTCACAGTATGTCAAATTTAAGACAGAACTGTTGTTTTCTGATTATGAGCTGCGTACCTTGAATGACGGCTATAAGGAGTTGATGGTGCATTCATTTTCATTCATCGTGCTTTCATTTTTTAGAGCCCAAGTTGCTAGGTTTTTAGAAAAAAGAGATATTTTGCTTAGTTTGCAGTGTTTCAAAGTTGATCAAAAGGTTCTAAGTCTCAGAAAATTATGCACAAGACGGTTAACTAATCTCTGAGATAGATTTTTTTCAATATCAGTAGGGAGTAGGAGATTCAGGGTGTTGCAAATATGAGTGGGGCTATGAGTGTTGCTTTGACAAGTGGAGGAAGTGAGGAGGAGCAAAAGGGAAAGGAAAGTTTTTCTAATGAATTCCTCTGTCTCCTGCCTGGTTTAACACAGAATAAGAAGGCTAATGCTAATTTCCTCATTGATGAGTATAAAGACATTCGAGATGTTGTGACTCCAAAGACAACAGGTTTCTCCCTCTTTAATTATTTTTATAAAAAATTTGATAAGCCCATCCCAGTATCAAACCCTTGGACCTGTGGTTTAGCCAGGTTACTTGTTCCTTATGTCTTTCTAGATGTAGACCTATTCTTAGACCTAGCCAATCACTATGATGATTTGTCTAAAATTATAAAGAGGGATGATGGCACTTCCCTCTTAATCCTGAATAGAAATTCATTCATGCAAGCCTTCGGCTTATTCAGCACCATGTCTACCAAAATTGACATGAAAAAGAAAAAACAGAGGTATATTGAAAAGCCTAGGATTGCTAGGGCCCAGTTACAAAAACATATGCTGAGGGAAGTGAAAAATTATTTAGATCCTATGTCAGGGGACAGCCCATATTATTACAAGGATCTGCACTTTTACATCAAGTATGTTGCATATGCCTTATGTAGAGTGTTGGGAGTAGATGGTGATGCAGAAAATATTGATGCTAGCATCTTGATGATGGTGTTGGACCTACAAGAGGTCCACTCTAACACCAGTTATGACTATATTCAGCATATTATAGATGAAAGGCATGAGGGTTTCATTGCAACCCTGAAAATATTAAAGAACCCAAAGGAGAAGGAGCCCAAATTTTTGCATTATTCAGTTTTTATGCATCTCCTTTTATACTTCAATTTTGTAATCATGGATGTTAATAATTTAAGTCCTCAGAGATTCTACCAGTCAGCACCAAATTCTATCCAATTTTGGGTGAGGGTTTGGAATTACACTTCTAGAGAGTGTGACTACTGTGCTTTTCAGAATTAGATTGTGTATCCAATGGTACAAAGTTTAGAAACAAGCAGGACAAGAGTCCCATTGAAGGTGATGCAATTGCTCAGGCCCTGTGATTATATAGATAGTTGGCTTGGAAAACATAATTGGGGTGATTTCTTCTTGGAGGAGAATTATACTATTATCAGAGTATATGGGTGTATTCACCCACCTCATTTATTACCATATCATGTGCTTGCAAGAGTGGCTGCAATGGAATTCATATGGCAGTTATTGTTAATAGATAATGAGCACTTTGCACCACACAAGAAGGGGACTATAACCCCTAGGCAATTCAAGATTCTCAACTTTACAATTGGCAAGGGTGCCATTGATGCAGTGGGTCAATGGTTGGAAAAATACAGAATGGGGGCAGCCCCTTATAGGTACATTGATCTAGAGGGCTTCATGGCAGGGGTTAGGAAATTATATACACCTACCATCCCCAATACAAATGTCCACTGTGAGTGTATTGAAGAAGATGCAACAAGGAACATCTTGGATGAAGATGATATCCATACCAGAAGGCTGAGAATCCAGGAGTTGCTAAAGATGGAGAAGTAGATAAAGAGAAATGGGTTGTCCTTTGGGGGTTTTTACCCTGACCTCCCATATTTTGATAGAATTAAGGCCATGATAGAAAACTATTATGTGCTTGTAGAGCAACTGGATACAGTTCTTAACAAGAAAGGTGCTCAGACACCTGAACATTCAGAGTCAGAATATGATAGTGGTAGTGACAGTGATTATGCATGTCCTACTATGTATCCTTCACCACAACAAGCATCACAGCAGGATATAGCTAAAGTACCACAGTTGGAAGGAGCAGAGGGTCATATTATAGATTTGACAGTTGCTACCCAACCTGATGATGTAGAAGAGCCTGCTGCAAAGAGGCAGAAATTGGAAGTAGGGCAGCCTTCAGTGGAAGGACAAACCAAGAAAAAAGATAAGGCTAAGGCCTTAGTACCTGGCACTAGGTTATATGATCATAACCTAAGAAAAGAAATCAAAGAATGCAAGAAGCAACAGCCTAACCTAAATGATGAAGTTGAGGCGCCCCTTAAGGCCTGTGTTGATGAGAGATTGATTCATCAATAGAAATTTCTAAGTGATGATAGCTTTGTTAAAATAGAGGAGTTTAAAGACTTCCTAAGATGGAATAAGACAGAGAAGATAAGGTCCTAGTTGACAGTTGATGGGAAAGAAAAAATAACAAATGAAGCTCTAGTAGCTTTACAGTCTTATGATCTTGAAAGTGAGGATATTTCACCCTAGGATGCCAGGAAGATGGTGCTAGAAAGTGGAATACTGCTGGCTGAGGGATGGGATTTGGCATCTGCCTTCATCATAGACCAAATCAGAAAATAGCCAGATCTCAAAATGGCTAGTGAGGTCCAGATGGGAGATGTGATAAAAGGATTTGGGTATAGCCCAAAATCTCAGGATTTTGCAATGTGGAGCCTAAGCCCAAAGGATCAAAATCCCCAACTAGTAAATATTCAAGAAAATATGGTGGGCAATCAGATGGTGTGGTCTGTAAAAAATACAGGGGATTTGAAAATTTTCCAAATCATGACACATTGGGCTCACTTGAATGAAGACAAGACTAAACAATTGTCTGAGAGGTGTAGCATATTATTGGAAAAGACAAGTGCATTGTCTAAGGACAGGGGAAATGTGCCACATACAATTATACCAGCGGGATCAGTTGATTAAGACATTAACAGAAGAATTGGAAACAAATCCTGAGGTGGTATATGTACTTGCACAACCACCACCAATGCAAATTGAAGATAAGCCTAAGTCAGAGGAGGCTGTTGAAAAGGAAGTAGATGAGGAAAAGGGAAATGCAATTGCTTTGAAAGCATTGAAGGGTATATTACAAAATAGAATTGACATTTTAAAGGATAAAATTGATGTTGTAATCAATACATACAACAAGTTGCCAGCTTTGCATATAGACGTAAAGGGGTACCTTGCCATTCTAAACCCTTACTTTACTAAGTGGTCTGCTAGGGCAAAGTTATTTGAAAAGTTAGCATCTTTACAAGCCATAAGACCAAATTTTCCTAAAATAGTGACTGAAGTTGAAGATGAGATCAAAAGAGTCAATATTGCTCTCTCATTCTTTAAAGGAAAATTAAATCAGATAGAGGTTAAGTTGAGCCTCTTTTCAAGTGATTTTAATAAGTTTATTCCTTCCTTAAGGGGAGATGATGACCAAGTGAAGGCTGTAGATGCCTGAAAAAATAAATTTGACAGCAAGATGCCTAGTGATGAGGCATTCCTCTTGGGAGCAGATGTTGATATTGAGGGATTCAATAAAATATTGGATGAAGCCTTCAAAGACGAGACTGACATCAACAAGTTCCTACTTGATGTCAAATATATCACTGATGCTAGATGGGACAAACAAAAGGTGCAAGTACAGAGTACTCAAGACTTTAAGTGGCCATCAGATGATGAAGTAAAAGCTTGGGAAGTGATGACTACACCAAAGAAAAAGAAGCCAGTAGTAGAAGAAGAAATCTTGGACGAGGAGTAGGGTGAGCACTTGGCACTGCACTGTTCAAGACAAGAGGGATAGTTATTGAAAAAGGAGAATGTAGGTGAGTATGCAAGAATAGCTATCTAGACTCAACATAAATACTACCATCTACCATTTATGCAAATCTGATTGCAGTCGCCAGATCGGGTGAAGAACCAAGAATATCTATTTATATCTTTTTGACTTGGTCATTCCACCGCTTTCTCTCTCTTTCTTTTGTCTTTCTTGTAACTTTAGGGTTAGGTTTTCTTTGACCATCTGAAGCTTGTTGCATCCTTAAGGGATTCCAAGATGGTCAAAAACCTATATATAGTAAGAGAGTTATAATTTGAAAAAGGTCTTGGATGTTGGAATTGTTTGGAAAAGAGATAATATATTGTAGAATTCAGATGTTCTGAACTTTTGTCTATCTTTTGAAGTTGTATAATCTTTTTTTTATGAAAGCTGGATCTTATAAATAAAATACGGTGCAATTTTACTCTCCTCCATTGTTGTCTCTTTATTCTTTGTGTATGCTCTTTTATGTTTAAGTTTGCAAGGCATTCTGAAGAATATTGGTTATTAGGTAACTATCTGATTACTTGCAAGTTTCTTTTAAGGAAAGAACTAAGTTTTGTGAGTAGTTTCAGGGAGAATACTGCTTTGTTTAAATATTTGATACAATCGTTTAGAGGTGACAGGGTAACTTGTAAGGAAACTTATCTAAATTGCATGTGGGTTGTAAGGCAGCTTACTGTATTATTTTTTTATGAGATCTTAGCGTATTTGACTCTATAGCCCAAAGGATAGGCACTGGTCTAGAAATTAGTCTGATAATCTATCTTTGTCCAAGTTATTTCAAGGTGTCAAAACCAATTCAATCAAAATACTCTTGTTACTAAGAACAAACAAACTGAACTCAGTAAGGACCTATGTCAGTAGGACAGTGTCTATTTTAGTGATTCCTTGAAGAGTGAATCATTAGGTTATCCCTCCTACATCAAAAGGAAGAAGGATGAAAATCCTTATATCACTGGTTTTGGATATATTTAAGATCATGGTTTGTATGGTTAAATATTGCATCTGGTTATGCTTGGTCATTTGCAAGGTGATTTATAAGTTGGTTTAACAAAAGTACATAGAAAATCAGTATCCACACTATAACATACTGTGTAAACAGCAATCATAAGGGGTAAAACCTACCTGAGTATATGTGGAGCTCAAAAATGAAGAAGGACCTTATCCAGTCCTTAGCAATTAGGCTTTTCTTGTCTCTAAATCAGTACTAGAAGGCATGGTGTTCAAGTAGTTATTTCAAGCACTGTGATTCATACAAGAAAAATCCCTAATAGCGGGAACAGGAGAACCAACCTGAGAATGTTGAGAGGTGGAGGAAGGAATTACCGCAGGAAATCTGCAATAGCTTCCATCATCAAATGGCCACAATCACTACCACGAAGCACTCACAATCACCTGGAAATGACTGGAAGTGTTAAGCACTAATTATCACTAACTCTCTGCAAATTGCTCTGTTAATCACTTTGAAATCACTCTGAAAGTTTTAATCATGGTAAATGTGAAATTGACAGATAAGTCCTATTTATAACCATGGTAAAAAGGTAATCCTTCTCCTTCCGGCAATCTCCGGACAAGAAAAACCTCCGGACCCCGGGCCCGGGGATTCCTTGCGACGATAACCTTTTGGACATCGTGGTAAGGAATCCCAGAGTCCGGAGTCCAGCTCCCAACGAAGAACGACCTCTGGGACTAGAGTACCGGAGGCAAAAAATAAATAAATGAAACACAAAAACATGGAAGAAAACCCTGGAGAAAGAAAACAGAAGGGAAAGAAAGGCAAAGGCCGAGTCGCAAGCAAAAACAAACAAAAGAAGGAAAAAAAAGGGGGGGACCCAACATTTTGCACACAAAATGTAGGGACGGGGATGTAGGGCATAACAAATGGTGACTATCTAAGACAAATGCCTTAGCGCATTTGAGAACTATAGAACCTCTGGTTAGCGAAACTAGAACAGGCTGCTTCCTGAAGCATCTGACAGGCAAAGAGCAACATATCTGAGAGAATCCAACCACACTGGAATTAGTCTAGAGTCCATCAGTGGTTTCATGTGTTCTTTGGAAGGAAATCAAGCTGATGACCTCTGGGAGGAGTAGAGAAGAGGCACTAATTACATCGAACCAGTCGTCAATTTGCTCGTTTCCCCTAGAGACCAGAGTTTTGTCCTACTTTTCCTCTTTTGTTATTTTGCTTGTTTCTGGGTGGGGAAGGTGGTACTTCTTTCACCATTAACCTTAAGCTTAGATAATTTTAATGGCGGTACTTATTTCACCTGTCCGCCTATATTTAGATGTTTGAAGAGGGGATAAAACTCTGGAACCCAGAAATAATTCCTTAAATTTTCAGACCTGGGTCAACCAATTAGTACAACTAATCTACCTTGGCGTGTTCAATTATTTGTTCCTTATATTACTTATGCTCACTGATTTCCAGACTCCCAAAGGCAATACCCGATGGAGATTGCTCAAAATGTGCCACATCCTGTAAAACAACCCCGGAGATCAGGCCAATTCCACAATGCTAAAGATAGATTCTAAAGTTCACCATGCCGTAGACATCATACCGGAAACTAGATTTTATATGAAGCATTCCAATTCCTACAAGACAGACAAAATGCCGGGACCAGAAGAAAGCCAAAAATTAAAACAAAAAATGACAAAAGAGGACTACCCCAGAGAGCAGCCGACAAGGATATTTATAAGATAGGGTACCTCACAACGAGGCACCAAGAAGAAATATTTACAAGCAGAAGGCTTCATATATAATACAACTTTGGAAAAACTTACCTTATTTGAAATAATGCTTGAGAAACTGTCTATTAATGGGCAATGCGACAGGTTCCCCAGTCAGGATGTTAAGGCGGTAAGTATTTGCCCCACAGATTTCTGAGATTAGGTATGGTCTGAGCCAGAGCCCTTGGAACTTGGTATGCTTTCCTTTCTTCTCCCAGGCCTTCTCCCACAATAAGACCAGATCCAAGATCTGAAAAGCCTTGTATTAGGCTCTCCTGTCAAACCATTGTTTTACCATTGCTTGATGATGCGTGAAATTTTCAAGGGCTATGTCTCACTATTCTTCCATTCACACCAGATTTAAGAGCTGAACCTCCACAATGTTTTCCTTGTTGCTAAATTCTTGCATAAACTGTAAAACTGGGATCTGTAAGTTAACTGGGAATACAGAGTTCTGACCATAAACCAAATGGAACGGGGATGTTTCCAGGGTGGCCTTGACAAGAATGCGATCCGCCCAGAGGGAAAATTTCAGCTTTTGATGCCAATCCCGGGGATTGTGCTCTAGCAGATGTTTGATTACTTCAAGTAGATTTTTATTCATTGATTCAGCAACGCTGTTCCCCTGGGGATAGTAGTTGCTGGAAAACTTCAAAATGATCCACCGATTTTAGGTCCATTCGAGTAACAGCGCTGAAGAAAATGTCAGACCATTGTCACACACCAAAGCAAAGGGAATTCCAAACCTTGTGACGATATTTTCTTCAAGGAATTTGATAACGATGTATATCATGTTGTTTTTGCATGGTATGGCCTCAGACCACCGAGTGCAGTAATCAGTAGCAGTTTGAATGTATCGGTGGTTGGCAGATGAGCTGGGGTTGATTTCCTTGATGAAGTCAAATGCCCACTGGGTGAAGGTCCTAGCCTCGTAGACTGGTTGTAAAGGCATGGTCGGGTTACGCTCATCATGCGCTACGGTTTGGCAAGTATAGCATTTCCTAACATGAGTGTAAATTTCCTTCAATATACAGGGCCAATAGTATCTGGCTTGAAGGATTTGATGGGAAGTGGCGTCGGCTGAGACATGCCTAGTTCTGAACTACCCATGAAATTCATCAATCACTCTTATAGCTTGTCTTTGTCGATGCACTGAAGGTACACTCCCTCATAGTTTTTGTGGTAGAGCACAGAGTTTTTGATCATGAAGTGAGCACTTTTCATCCATAGGGCACGGCGTTTGTGGGGAGGTAATCCCTCTGGGCATTTATCATTTAGTAGAAAATATACCAAATCGGTATACCATGGGTCTTGGGTAATGGACTCCACTGTGTAAGTTTGACATTCTATGTGGGGGGTCTCTTCTGCCATTGCTCAACTCAGTCCCTGGCCCCGAACTATCTTCATGGGCTACATTTCTAAGTCATACTCCTGGAGGATGGCCATCCATTTCCCCTGTCTTTCTCCCAATTCACTATGCATCAGCAGAGATTTGACGGCCTGGTCTGGAATGATGGCATGCACCTTTCTCTAGAGAATATAATGCCAAAATTTCTTCACGGTGTGAACTAGAGCAAAGGCCTTCTTTTCTAGTTACGAATATCAGACTTTGGTGTTCTTGAAGGAGGAGCTCATGAAAGCTATTGGTAATTCTTCCCCTTCAACCTTTTGGGTCAACACTGCCGCAGTAGAGAGCGGCGAAGCAAAGGATTAAATGTAAAATAGAAGAGAATAGTCCAGACTAGCCAGGACAGGGGCTTCTATTATTGTCTATTTGATCAGGGCAAGCACCTACTTTTCTTCAGGGCTCCACTCAATCATGGTATCCTTCTTCATCATCTCATTGAGCGGTTTAACTATTTCTGTGAATCCCGTGATGAACCGTCGGATGAAGTTGATCTTTCTGAAGAAGGATCGCATCTCCTTCTTGCTGCAAGGCATTTGTAAGTTCAGCAATGCTTTGACTCTATCAGGGTCTATGGATATACCCTTCTGAGAGATGATATGCCCGAGCAACTTTCCCTCAGTGACCCCGAATATGCACTTCTTAGGGTTGAGGGATATTCGATACTGGCAACATCTGTCACAGATCTGAGTGAGGTGGGCGGGATGGTCATGCCTATCCCAGGAAAATATGGTCAAATCATCCGTGGAGATGATTATGCACCGATTCACAAGGCCCTCAAACGCAATGTCCATGGCCTTTTGAAATGTAGCCTCTGCATTGATCAGACCAAAGGGCATTCTTCCATATGAAAACATTCCCCACTTGGTGGTAAATGCTATTTTCTCTCTGTCTTCATACTTAACCATGACCTGGTTATATCCTGAGTATCCATCCAAGAAGGACATCATCTGGGATCCATTCACTATCTGCAACACCTCATCCAACGAAGGGAGAGGGTGATTATCCTTCTTGGAGGCCCTTTTCAAGTTTCTGAAATCCATGCAAAGGTGCATCTCACCGTTCTTCTTTCTAACAGGGACCAGGTTGGCAACCCATGTAGTGTGCCAGATTGGGAAGATTATCTGGGCTGACAACAGTTTTTCCACCTCCTGACAAATCAGAGGCTATATCAGGGGGTTGACCGGTCTTTGTTTTTGTCGAAAGGGATTAGCATCAGGTTTCAGAGGAATAGTATGGGTCATGATGGATGTGTCATATGTTTTCAAGTCTTCATAACCCCAGGCAATTACGTTGATGTATTCTCGGAGGACCGCGAGAATTTTATCCTTTTCCTCAGGTGAACAGGAGGTACCAATATGAATAATCTTTTCCTCACCGGGCTGGCCGATGTTAACCTTTTCAAACTTTCCTCCCTTAGAGGATCACACCTTCTCCCGGGCCCGAGGGTCAGAGTCAAAGATTCATTCTAGTGCAACCATCCCCTTTGGGATGGTGTTAGTAGGTAGATCCATGATCCCATCATCTTCATCACCCTGCCCAGTATTGTCGTGATCTCATTCTTCCACTATCTGATTTTCAAAGATGCCAACATTCACCGTGAAGGCCAGGATATGTTGATCGTCCTCAAAAACCTAAAAGTGGGGGACATTATCTAGAATGGATGGGGTGGGGACCATCTCAACTCAAAATCTCCAGAGTTGCAAGCTGGCCATTGGCTCAAGGGTGCTGGAAAAAATGGCGAGGGCATCCGGGACATAGTTCTGTCGCCGGGGAATGAGGTCAATGCCGAAGGTATCAAAATCTTCAATAAGGCTCCAAGCTCAGTTGTGGTATGTGGCCATCCTTTTTTCATGACATGTGTATTGACTCTAGACTTGTTTGACAATCAACTCTGAATCACCCAGAGCCCGGAGGCAGCTGATGCATTTTCTTAACGCAAACAAGAGTCCAAGGACCAAAGCCTCGTACTCTCTAAGATTGTTTGTATAGTTAAACTATAGTCTGTAGGATGCAAGGAAAGACTTCCCTCGTGGGTTGATTAGTTCTACCCCAGCCCCGCAGCCTTGTTTGGATCGAGACCCATCAAACTTGAGGGTCCATAAGTTGTTGTTCATAATCTGGGGCTGGGGAGGGGGAGTAGTCTTTGGATTATTGCTGGGAGACATAAAGGGTCCCTTCCGGACTAATGGTGTGAATGTAGAATTTACCTCTAGAGGTGTTTGGATTTGGGGTTCCTGGGGAGACGGCACTAGAGGAGTACATCCCGTAGTACTGGCCCCCAGGGAATCAATTACATGTTGCCTATTCCGGAAGGTATCAAGGTGCTGGTTAGCAATCGAAAGACATGGCCCACACTCAAGTTCTGAGTGTTTTTGGTAGTGTACTTGGCACCAAGTGCCAGACAGGAGTGTAGCAAGGGTTGTTGTGGCACCTTGAGAGTCGATCTTAATTCTCATCTTTTCTTCTAGGTCCTAGGCTCTCTGCAGCACTACGGGGTCCTCTCTGGGGATGAAATCGAATGTTAAGATTTTAAAGGGTCGGTACACCCCCAGAGAGGTCTCAGAGAAAAAGATCTCATTGACCCTTCCAACCTCGGTAAGGACCTGTTTCATCTGGGGTTCACTCTCAACCCGGATCTTGTTTAATTCCCCTTCCCATGGGAGCCATAAATGGGTGAATCCAGTTGAAAAGTATCCATTCAAGGACTTAGACCAATTCTGAATTAATAACATCCCATAAGTTTCTGGGATGTCCACCACTTGGATGTCAATGATGCTGGCTATCCTAGGGTCCTAGATAAGCTGTATCCAGACATTCTTCAATTCCTCCACCATTTTTATAGCAGTCTTATCTAGCTGGATCACTGCACCATTGGATGGGGTGGGGTGGAATCTGAGCTTCTGACAAATGGACAAGGGCATGATGTTACCCGAAGCTCCGGAGTCTACTAAGAAATTATGTATATTTTTTCCTTGGATATTCAGGCCTAGTAGGAAGGGAGGATCATCATTGTTCCCCCAAAAGATGGCCACGTTAGCATCTTCAAACGAGACAGTCTTGGGTGGGCGGCTGACAGCTTCCGGGTTCCCTAAGAGCTTCAGAAGATACTTCTTCTACTCAGGACAGTTTAGCAAAACCTCCATCAAGGTCATGGAGGTGGTGGTCTATTCTAATGCCTTCATAATGTTGAACCTTCCTCCCGTGAACTGGTGATTTTCCTCGGTGAGATCTTTTGCTTGGTTAGAGCTAGGACCTTTTGGAGGGGTGGGTTGGTCAGTCATGTTATTCCTGGGAGGGGTGTCTTTGATAGGAGGTGTGGGTGTGTAAGCTAGTCCTTTACCAACCTAACTCTGAGTATTATATGGAGTCCACGGGTTGGTAAAGGCGTTGGCCTTGAAGGGCAGGATAGATTCATCGAAGAATCCCTGCAGTTCAGATTCTTCCTCATCTTCCCCGAAAGTCCCGAAGAAGATGGTGTCACAGGTGAAGGCACTGTGGGTTGGCTCTTGGACAGGAGGCTCTGGAGGGGTGGTATCATGCGACTGCTGTCTGTCTAGCTGGGATATCATGATGACCTTCTCCAAGGTGGCACAATTTACCTCATTATGTGAGCCCGTGTCGTGCATTCTACACCAATTAGTCATGGGATGGAAGTCTGCAACTGGTGTGAAATGTGATGGTCTAGCACCATTTTGGTTGGCGTTTTAGTTCGGAGGTGGGCCTCTAGTGTTCGTATTATTATTCCATTGATGTTAATTGGGCCTAGACCCATTATTGAAGTTTCATCCTCCGGCATTGTTGTTTCATTGACTGGAGAAAATGTTTCCCCTTTGAGAATTTGAATTCTGGGGTGCGTAGGACCCCGCCTTCAGTTGGCCCATGTCTACAATTAAGGTAGACAACATTCGCCAGAGGGATTCAACCTTGGCAGTCAACTGGTTGTTGGTTTCACAATGTGACAGTTGTTGTTGGTTTCCTGGGAAGGCAGTGGTATTAGCCAGAGTCGAGGGTGGCAATCCTCCAATTGTGGATGACTAAGAGAAGGGCACTCTAGATGGTTGTGTCTGAGACTGTTGTCCCTGTTGCGACTGATTCCAAGGGAAAACTTCTAGACTTGGCACCGTCTGGGTCTGAGTTGGGTAAACGTACTGGGCCTGTTGGTCTATCAGGGGTGGTGGGGGATTCATTTCCATTAAGGGGGTGCCCATCGCTAGATTGGGGTTATACCCCCCGGCATACATAGTTCTGTCAGGGATCATATTAAAGGGCGTGCTCTGCCCAATCCCACCTAGGGATTTGTTGGGACCACGGGACAGTTCTAAGGCTAAGTTGTAAACTTTTTCCAAAGTGTCCCGGTCGCCCGCGATGGTTGTTCTCCAAAGGAGAGTGGCAATGAAAGGGTCCATCGCGTTAAGATAGGTCTGTATGGTTACTTCTGGGGATGGAATAAAAGGGCCCGTGCACCACTTCAGGGCACGCTGGAACCTATGGTTGAATGTTGTAAGAGGTTCATTGGGTTCCTTCCTGATAGAGATGAACTAGCTATGGGACCATGCTGGGTCCACATGCATGCGAAAGGCAGCCAGGAAGGTATCCTCCATGTCCTACCAAGTGTTTATGGAGTTGGTAGGAAGGTTAAGGTACCAGTTCAATTTTCCTTCTCCTAAAGACAAGGGGAACATCTGGGTCACAACATCTTCATACTGGATCCTGTGTCAATTCATGGCATCCTTGTATGCCTGTAGATGCTCTTTTGCATTTCATGAGCCTAAGTGCTCATATCATGGGCATATCTTCTCTGGGTGAGATGGTAAGTCATTGGTTGCACCTGGAAAAGTTCCAATTGGGGACTTGGTGTTTCTGAAATACACGGCCATTGGGGGAACTATATGTTGGGTAGTTTGGGCGCTGGTTCTCGGGATTTCCTGAGAAGTTTGGGTATTCTGAGGTATGCTAGACCCCCAGACAATAGTGGCTAGTATGATTTTCGAGGTCTATTTCTTTCGAGTAGGAGGCTCAAGTTTGACAAACCTTCTGGTATTCGAGGCAGATCTAAGGACTCTTTCAAATTTCACTGGGGAGAAAGACCCAATCCCACTGAAGGCTTTCCTCTTAAAACTATTACTCGGGGAACCCTCAGGAGGTGTAAAATCAGAATCTGAGGAGGGGGATGAGTTCATGCCCTCCTTCTAGCACCAATTTATTTTGACGGGGTTTTGTTGACTGGGTCCACCAACAGTCATAAGTTGTCACCGGGTTCTGGGTATACCGGCCAACTCTACCTGCAAAGGTTGTCTTGGGGAAGTATATTCCCTGGGCCTGTAAGCGCCTGGCTATCGGGTCACGATGATGCAGGACTCGATTTGGAGAAGTGACTATTTTTGAGGGGGATAGCTGGTTTCTTCAACTCATCACCTCTGGAAATTCAATATAGTAAGGTTTCCCCTAGCATTCTACACTTAGCAAATAAAATGAAAGAAAGATCCTGCAGGGTTAGAAACATTTCATCTATCTATAGTCATGTTTAAACATTTTGAACATCAATAATACTCTGACATACTGCACTAAATACTGAAGAAATACATAACCATCAGTCAGAACTTTGTCAGTAGCGAGGGAAAAGAGGTCATTAATCTATTTTAACATATTAGAGTAGAAGACATAAAGAAAATAAAGCATGAAATACCATTAACTCAGAAGTAGGAATGCCAACAACATCATTACACAGAATTCTTCCTTCTTCATTAATATCTCTTCCAGCAAGCACTGGTGCGTGGTACAATGGGGGCTCCAGGGGAGCATCTAACTATTGAAAAATAGAACAATGGAGCATTGAGCTCTACAACTTAAAAATGAGAAATCACTTCGCTATTACTATGGACAACAAAATCATCAATTTCGCCGACCCTTGGAAATTGGCCGGTCTGACTATTTATAGAACTCTCCTCTAACCCTAACCCTATTTTACATCACGTTTCAATAAAATATAATATCTAGGGGCCGGTACTACCTGTGCCACCCTAAAAATGACCTTAAGATGGAATAGGCCTGTCATGTCAGAAGAATAAGACAAGAATATGCAGTGGAAGAATCAGCCTCAAGAAGAGAGCCAGGAAGGAGAAGGAAGAAAGTAGGTGCCCCGAGGATCGAGGCTACATGCCTCATAAGTGGGAAATGTGGCACCCTGTCTCCAATGTGCAAGGTGTACTCTTGAGTGGCGCCTCAAGAAGAGATTTCTGTCAGATAACCAATTGTTAAGTCGACGCCTTCTTAATGTAGCCAACTACCTTCTGACAGCCTTTATTAATCGCCTCTAAAAGTGACTGGTCGGACTCAGGGATCAGGACATGGATCACTTTGAAAGAATACAAAATTTTGGATCTGAGACTCCGGGATCTGGGAACTTACATTCCCAAAAGAATAAAGAATACCCAATTTTGGAGTTTTCTCCGCTCTCCAGAGAAAGCTCAAGGTTGCTTATTGTCATTAAAAGCCTGGAGGAGGCGGGAAAGGCCATCTTCATCTATATCTTTTAGGCTGGCCCTTCGGTACTTGGCCACCTCAATTTGTTCCCCCAAGTCCGGAACATTCTCTTTAAACTCATCGGCCATTCTCGCCGCGTCATGACCACTTAGTATCATGCGAGTTATCTTTACAATCTGGGCCCCATCCATCCCCTCTGGGGATTGATATCGGGACTTCATTATTTCATCAAAACTCCCCAAAACTAAATCTTTGGGGGTACATGTATCTATGCTAAGGGGATCAGCCCCGAAAATATTTATTACAAAAGACTTATACAAATTGGAAGAATATTTTACAGTATTCACCTTATCTTGCAGAGACCCTACCAGTTGCTTGATTACCTCCAATGTGAGGTCAAGTCTGGAGTGCTGGGTTCTCACAAAATTGAATGATTCATCACCCAGAATTCCAGATTCAGAAATCATGTCCTCTCCTAGGGTAAGGAGTTCCTCAAGCTCTACCTTCCACGCTTGATAATTCTTGATATCACCCTCCCACAGTTCAATAAGAATTTCTGCCTGGTGTACCACCTGCTGGGCTGTGCATAAATCTGGGAGGATGGATACTAGGAAACGCTTGGTGTTTCCTATCTGCAGGGTGACCCACTCATCCACTGCCTGGGATTTTTTCTTCATTACTTGTAGGGAGTCTATATCACTCTGCGCTAGGTCTTCAGAGGTGGAGGCCTCTAAAGGAGCGGCATTGATGGGTCGAGCTAGCTCAGTGAGAAACCACATAAGGTTTGCGTTCTTTTCCTTTTCTTCCTTGAGCCTCTGGGCTTCTTTTTCATAATGGGCCTCCAATGCCCTTGCTGCCTCCTTCAGCAAATCTACCTCACCTTGCTTTCCCCTTTTTCCTAGTGATACCTCTGCAACACTATAGTCCCCAGGCTCCGCGGTTGCTTCATCGACACCTGGGGGAGGTGTTGCCACAACGAAAACTATTTCTCCACCCAGCCCAGTTCGAAGAGTATGAACTGTTTAGGCTTTCTTGGCCTTTGGCGAGGCCTGGACTTGGGCCATCATTTTGGCCAGGGAGAGAAGAGTCACGGGAGCAGACTGAACTTTACTTTTCCTGGTCTCTGTTGGTTGTATTTCCTATTTTTTCTGCTTCACCTTGTTCCTTGTCTTGCCCTCTGAAAATTTTTAGGGTTTTCATGTCTGAACCTTGCTAAAATTGATAAAACCCTGAAAACCCTAATTATCCCAGTGTTAAACGATGCATTGAAACCCTTGGTCATGTCTTATGTTTCATCGTTACCTTTTTCAAATCACTTAAGACATGTGCTTTAAGTTAAGTCGCTTCATCGCGTTGCCCAGGAGGAATATTCCATATCCTCTCCTGACTTTGCTTTTCCAATATGTCGCATAGTCTCGTTACGAAATAGAATATTCCTTTAGTGTTTCGAGACTTGGAAATTTCCCTCAGTCGGGTGATCGCAAGAGAAGTCAAAAAGTCAAAGCAATGTTCTCAAACTTCGCGATTACTTCATGTTGCGTGGTCGCTAGATCAGGCCATAGCAAACAGTTAAGTTTTTCTTTAGTCGCATGGTCTCGAGATCAAATGGCCATTAAGAGATAACAGTCCCGATTCTGCGACTAACTATTTGATGTTAGCAATTTCCCTCAGTCGGGAAGTCGCCAAAATAGGGCAATAACTCATCTCTTCAGTATGCATTAAGTGGACAAAAGAACAGATGACATCTGTCATAAGGTAAGTGGTTGTCGGGAGGTCGCCAGAAAGGAGAAATGAATCAAGTGATTATAAGACTAAGGTATTGTTGCCTTTAGTCGCAAGGTCTCCAAATAAATTAAGGGTATACCCAATTGATCAGCAATTAAACGACAGCCGTCTAATGAAAGAAGCAGATGATCCAACGGTAGTCGTGAAGTCTGGACAGAAAAGTGTCCCAGGGAAAAGGTCCTCCCGACTTGGCGATTAAGGTATGTCGCAAAGTCGCTTTAAATAGAGAAATGACATGTGCTATAAGTGAGGTAAAGTTAAAATTATCTCCCGACTATGCGACGAGCTGGAGGTAAAAGGTAAATCGTGCACTCACGAGCTGTTTATGCCGAGCTGAGTTTTGTGTGCGACTCAGAGAATACAATGACTCAAAGATATAACTCGCGCAGTCGCGATGTCTGGTGAAAGGCAAGCTGTGGCTCTGCGACCTAGCAACAAAGGAATTAATCAAAGGCTTCGCAAATTTGCAAGAAAATCATGATAAGAGAAAAGTAGCTCGCAATCAGGCGACCGAGTTGAGATTAGACATAATCACTCATTCACGCAAAATATGAATATGGAATGCTAAGTGTTGCGACTGAGCGACCAAGGTGATAACTGTGAAAGGTTAAAAACAACGGCTTCTCGCCAAGTCTAGAGAAGAAAGATGAGTTAAAGATAACTCCATGCGACTTAGAATTCCACTTATGTCGCTTGATCGCCAGATGGACTTGGGTCAGCCAAAGTAAAGAAAGTGCATTGTCACTAAGTCTGGATATCAAACCATGGTTAAGGAAAAGTGCTCGTGACAAAGAGACTTAATATAGTCACGAGGTCGCTGGATCACAAGATCTAAAATGCGGCGGCAAGTGGATGACATGACAGAACGGATCTCTCGGCAACCAATCAGAGGATAGAATTTTGATTACTGTGCACAAAAGCTAGCTGAGATGTATGACAGAGAATGAATCAGAAGATGACATGTCAGCTGTCTTAAATGGTTTATGATTGCGCCAAGGATTTATATTTAAAATTTTGATCTCCTGTCAACTTCATGCAACTATGGCTAGGTTTTTCAAAAGTTCACAGCATTGCAACTTAATGGCAGAATTGACGTTTCCAAATTATGATCTATGTACTCTGAATCATATGGCTATAAATAGATGATAGTGCATTCATTCTTTTTCACCGATTTTTCAGATTTCAGAGCTAAGTTGCTTATTTTTCAGTGAAAGGTGATATTTTGAGCAGTTGCAGTGTATCCAAAGTGATCAGAAATTTCTAAAGTTGCAGAGAATTGTGCTCAGGACAGATAGCTGATATTGAAGATTAGATTTGTTTCAATATCATTTCAAGCAAGGAATTTCAAGTTGTTATCAAGATGAGTAGAGTTGTGAGCATTGCTTCAACCAGTGGAGGCAGTGGAGAAGAACAAAAAGGAAAACCTAGCTACTCTGATGAATTTCTCTAGTTGTTGCCAGGTTCAACACAAAATAGGAAGATTGATGCAGGTGTGTTCAAAGATGACCTCATGGACATCAGAGATGCTGCAACCCTGGGCACAACAAGTTACTCTCTTTTTTCATACTTTTATAAAAATTCTGATAAGCCTATCCCTATTTCAAACCCTTGGATATCTGGTCTGGGTAGGTTATTAGTGCCTGATGTGTTTCTAGATGTTGACCTATTTCTGGA
>MU224554.1:3798918-3814970 GCA_018584345.1 Thuja plicata
TACATAGCTAATCAGTGTCCACATCAACAAATACTGTGTTAACAGCAATTTTAAGAGGTAAAACCTGCCTGAGCATATGTGGAGCTCAAAAATGAAGAAGGATATTATCCAATCCTTAGCAATTAGGCTTTTCTTGTCTCTGAATCAGAATTAGAAGGTATAACTTTTAGATAGACATTTCAAGAACTGTGATTCATACAAGAAAAATCCCTAACAGTCTCTATCAACCACTGAGGTTTTATCAAATTGTGGGATTCCCAGGCTTGCCTGGAATGTGACTGGGTTGAGGGATACCAGAGGAGTGGGGTATCCCGTGGGTTCTGCAGCCGTGAGCATAATGGCCCAAACAGAAGAATTATCGTTGGTGGCCAATGTTAAGATAAGCTTTGGAGACTGCACAGAGCACAGGAAACAAGCCGCCCTGAGGATTCTGGAATTCCCAACATTGATTGCTAATTGATCTCCAGCCTGTCGCTGGATGTGCATTATTTTCACCAAGGCCTGCATCTTTGGCCATGTCCTAACACTGGTGTCGGTGATAAGTTTGACCTTGGACTCAATCTTTGAGCCCATGATGACATTTTCCTATACAAATTTCATAGTCAGGGGCATCTTCTCTAGGGCCTTCTCCATTTTAGACTTTACTGCTGCCCTGGTTTCTACTGCGCAAGGTAGGTCTGGACTTCCGGGTGGAGAAGATGCGGATGCTTCAGACATGTTTGGGAAAAGAACTCCGGGAACCTGTGAGACAAAGTGACCGTTAGAACACATTCATCAAAATAAATATTCCGGGGTCCGGAGATCTTACCCTCGTGATGCTTGCTTTTCCTGAAAAGTTAGTTTTATTCAAAAGTAGTTGAAAAGAAAATGCATCATATAACTTTTATTAGACATCTAGGTCTGGTGTTTTCATCATACTTGGTAAAGACATAGGATGGATGATGGTAAGAGATCCAGATCCCAGAGAAGTGAACATTGGTGAGGACGTGCAAAAAGGCAAGTCATCGAGCCCACGTGGGCGCCACTTACGTAGGTGTTAAATGAAAGTTATGGCGATGACAGCGGAGCCAACTGTCTGAACGCGTGAAAAGTGAAGGCCACTTGGCTGGAATTGATTATGCACATGGGACATAAATGAGGTTCTGACTGGTTTTATGGAGGAGAGAGAAAACTACCTATTTGAAACTAGCCGAGAGCCGGGTTTCAAATAGGTGGTTTTCTGCCCCGAAGCGAGTTCATGGGCAGAAAACCAGCAACACAGGTGACTCGACCACCTTGTCAAGCCACCCAAAAGGATATACACTAAGGCCAAAGGATATATACATAGAAGTGGAGGGATATACAAAGGCTATACACAACTATACACATATATACATAAATATACAACACAGAATGACGCTTGCAGAAAACCAGACAAGGCAAAAATGTATATACAGCTATTTACATATCTACAAATGGACCACTTCTGCACAGAGGGTGGACAACCCTCTGGCAGAGCCGACCCAACAATGGGCGGCAAAACCAAAAAATAGAAGCCAGACGAAGTAGAGATGACAAACAAAAATGAGAAAAAAAAAGAAACACCAACAAACCAGGAGAAAATAGAAAGGCGGGAATAGAAGAACCAACCTGAGAATGCCAAGAGGTGGAGGAAGGAATTACCACGGGAGTTTTTCAACAACTTTCATCATCAAATGGCCACAATCGCTACCACGAAGCACTCACAATCGCCTAGAAATGACTAGAAGTGTTAAGCGATGATTATCACTAACTCTCTGCAAATTGCTCTTTTAATCACTTTGAAATCACTCTGAAAGTTTTAATCATGGTAAATGTGAAAGTGACAGATAAGTCCTATTTATACCCATGATAAAAAGGTAATCCTCCTCCTTCCGTCAATCTCTGGACAAGAAAAACCTCTAGACCCTGGGCCCGGGGATTCCTTGCGACGATAACCTTTCGGACATCGTGGCAAGGAATCCCAGAGTCTGGAGTCCAGCTCCCAACGAAGAATGACCTCCAGGACCAGAGTCCCAGAGGTGAAAACTAAACAAACGACGGTCCCAAAGGTGAAAACTAAACAAACGAAACACAAAAATGGGGAAGAAAACCCCAGAGAAAGAAAATAGAAGGGAAAGAAAGGCAAAGGCAGAGCCGCAAGAAAAAAACAAACAAAAGAAGGAAAAAAAAGGGGGGGGACGCAACATTTTGCACACAAAATGTAGGGACGGGGATGCAGGGCATAACAGTCTTCTCTGCTCTGCTCAAAAATTGCGGGTGCAAAAATGAGTTTACCCGTTGAGATTTTATAACATTTTTGTACCCTAAGTTGTCATTAATGCTTACCAACTCATCAGTATATGAAGACTAATTTTCTCGGTAGAGACATTCATAACATCTTCGGTGTTTGTGCAAAGTGTCAGGGTAGCTGGCAGTTAGAATTCACCGATGATTATCGGTGAGGCTGCGAAGACAACTTTTGTTGATTCAACATTCACCGATATCTGTCAGTTTACACTTAGCTTGTGTAATGATCGATACATTCCGGTAAGTAGTGCTAACTTTTCTGTATGTGTTCATCGATGCAAATTGTGCCCAATAACCGATGGTTTCTTTTCAATAGTTTAGCAAATAACAATATATTGCATCTTTATTCATGCTAATATTATAATAAACTATGTGTAATGGAACTGATGCATAGTAAAACTTGTTATAATGTAGTTCCATAGTTACTTATGCAATCTAGTTGGATGTAGTGATGTCACCAGATCCATTGGATGAGGTTTCACCATTTGCATTGCTTGTTCTAGCACCTTCAATGTTTGTGGCTTTTACCCACATCTTGTTTCTCATTCTTTTGATTTCATCAATGGTATTTCCATTGGTATGTGCACTTGTGTCTATCAGTCGGTCTTTGCAATCTTTTATCACATGTCCAACCTTATGACAATGTAAACATGCCATACCTGGATTGGTCCAACCTCTTGACCTTTTGGTCCACTTTCTCATGTAGTTGTCAGCAATATGACCATACCTTCCACATGTTGTGCAATTTATCCATGTGTTATAGTCCCAAACATATGAGTTACCTACTCTTGTTGGTTTGTATCTTTTATCAGTTTCCTTTGGTGTCCATGCCTTGTTGTTCTTTTTCCAACATTCCTTATGAGTATGCCCATTCATCTTGTATGTAGGATAGTACTTGTTCATATAGGTATTTCTCTTTGAATTTGTCACTTTAGATCTGCACTCATGTGCTTTGTATCTTTTCTTTTGACATTTATAACAATTACCAATAAAAGTAGATTGTGCTTGAGAAATACCTTTCATTTTGCTTCTACAAATGTTTGAGGTGTGGCCTAGTTTTTCACAGTGATTGCATGATAGCTTCTTGGATCTTGGAGTTGTGAAAGTATTCCTCTGATCTGGTTGATTAGAAGATTCATCATTCTTGTTGTACCCTAATCCTGTGTAGTTATTGACTCTTCTCTATCCATCAAGAAAATCATCCATCCTTTTGTTGCTATCCTCAACCTTTTTAATTAATTCACTATGTTGATTCTGGACTTTGATTTCATGCTTCAATTTTTCATTCTCTTCTCTTAGCTCACCTATGATCTATATTCTTTCAATGAGTTTTGTATTTAATATGTTTGCTTCTTGACTCATAAGAATAATCTAGTTGGTAACCTCATGGTGATGCTCAGTGAGTCTTAGAATCTCTAATTCTTTCTCTTGTAGTTTCTCTGTAATTTTCCTCCTATCATCAATGGCTAGAGTTCTTTCATTTTCAGCTTTTCTTGCATCATTCATGACATCAAACATTTTCACCATTTGAGTCTCTTGACCAGTTTGCAGCATCTTGATTTGATCTGTCAAATGTAGATTGATCTCTTGTATACTTGTAATTTCTTCAACTGATGTGTCTGAAGCTTTGCTCATTGACAATTCTGTTGTTTCAAAGTAATCTTGTATTTCTGCTTCTTTGTAGTCTTTCTCATTCAACCTGGTTGCCATAATCTTTCTTTCATCAAGAAATTTTCTCAATTTTATTCTCGCCTCCTTTTGCTGCTCATAGTTTATTTGCATCTGTAACTACTCATTCTCAATAGTTATGTCTAGTCTGAATTTGTCCATTGCTCTGATCTTTTCTCTCAAGTCTTTAAGCTTTTCAAGAGAGAGACTTAGCTCTGATACCAATTGTTGGAATTATATTGGAATGATGTATTGAGAGGGGAGGGGTGAGTTAGTACCTCTAAAACTTTTCTTGGTTAGCCCATTAGCCCTTAATCATCAGTTTGTAAATTATCTTATCTAACTGTTCATCTTTCTTTATGTATATGCAATCATATCATAAATTCTTTAGTATGTAATTATAACAGAAAAATTCATGAAAATAGATAACACATAACACAAGATATGATATCACAGAAAACTCCTATTTGGAAGTAAAAACTACGATGGGGATTGTTACCCACAAGACTTCACTATCTACAGATAAGAAGGGGCCAGTTAAGGCTTACAATTGGTCACTTCTGATGACCTACCCTATTAGGAGTATTACAGTGGAGACCTATTAAGATCTACTTCATTTGAAGCTTTAGCAACACTGTTAAGTGTGCACTCTGTTAAGAGATTTGTAAAGAACGGTTAAGTCCACCTTCTACAAAAATATTTTAGATGTGATGCACTTGTTAGAATGCAACTACATAAGTCTTTGATATGATGATGTATGCAATATCTAATTGTTGATAAAAGATCCAATAAAGCTTCATACATATAAGTAATCATCCTTCCATGATTTAATAATACCTTTATCTTCTTGTCGGTAGCCTCTGTGTGTTCTTGAAAAATGATGTGATTTGTTTCTGAACTTTGCATGAATTCTGCCTTCTGCTCCTTAGATGCTCTTCGTGGCTATCAAAAACAATGAATTTTTTCACAATTGATTTGAACATCTATTTATACTATGTTTTGGCTCAATTCTTGATTCACGCTTCACAAGTTAACTCTAGATACAAGGTTTACAACTTAACCTTGATCTTTAGTTAGATAAGTTTTAGATCTGTTAGGATGCTTTAAAACATTTACATAAAGCTTGCTTGACCCTCAAGTTATGATTTAAAAAAAATTAAAACTCTATAAATAGAATTACATTGCTTTATCTATCATGTAAAAATCAGATCCACTTTTTGCGGGTTCTCTAACTGACTGTCAGTTCTAACGGTCAATTTTCTTTGTCATCGGTGTTCCTTTCTTGAACTGGTCGTCGGGTATGCCTTTTCTGTTCCATCAATTTTTTCTCAAAACTGTGTCGTCGGTGATGATCTCAATGTTATGTTATTGACCCATCGATGATGTCCTTTTTAATTCATTGGTGCAACACTTGTCAGTGTTCATCGGTCAATTCCATACTTAGCATCCTCTCGTGACCTTTGTGTTCTGTCGGGTATGCTTGTTGTTCGCCGATAATTCTTGTAGTCTGTCGGTGATCTTTGTAGTCTGCCAGTGATCTCTGTTAATGTTTTTCACTAAGTGTACTAATGGAAAAATTAATGTCATCAGACTGAGCTATACAATCTTGCTTCTTACTTAACCATGAAACCAACATTTTCACAAAGAAAAATTCTCCTCCACTTGTACTCTTTTTTTCATCCACACTACCTACCCAATCAATATCAGTATATGGATGTAAGATAAATTAATCTGATTTTTATACCATAACCCATACTCTATGGTTAATTTAAAGTATCTAATTTTTTTTTCATAGTAGCAAGGTGTGTCTCTTTAAGATTTGCTTGATATCTTTCCACAATTCCAATTGCATTAGCAATATCTAGTCTGGTATGAGCTAGATATTGTAGACCTTCAATCATTGATCTGTACTTTGTCTAAAAAACACTATGAGTTTCATCATCATTAGTGAGTTTGTAACCAGTCACCATGGGTTTCCCAATAGGTTTGCAATCTTTTATTCCAAATTTATTCAATATTTCCTTAAGATACTTAGTTTGAAAAATGAAAATACCACTCTTGTCCTGATTAATTTGGAATCCAAGGAAAATTTTCATCTCACCAATCATTGACATTTCAAATTCATTTTCCATTCCCTTAGAGAATATTTTACTCATCACATTATTTCCTCCAAAAATGATATCATCAAAAAAAAATTCTCTGATTAGAATTTCATCTTCACAAGTTCTTAAATACAAATTACTATCTGCATTACCTTTTCTGAAACCAACATGAATTAGATACATTTCTATTCTTGCATACCATTCTCTAGGTGTTTGTTTAAGTCCATACAAAGTTTTCTTCAACTTACAAAACATGTCTTCATCTTCTGTCAAAGGAAATCCATCAGGTTGCTTAATGTATACCTCTTCATCTAGATCTCCATTCAAAAATGCAAATTTCACATCCATCTGATATACCTTAAAATATTTGTGTGTAGCATAAGCAAGAATTAATCTCACTACTTCCAACCTAGCAATAGGAAAAAATGCTTCTTAAAATTCTATACTTTCTTGTTTCGAGTAGTCTTTAAAAATCAGTCTTGCTTTATTTCTTACCATTGTTCCTTCCTCCTCCATTTTGATCCTGAAAACCCATTTAGTTCCTATAACATTCTTAATTTCAGGTCTTGGAACCAATTCCCACATGCTTTTATTTATCTATTCTAATTCTTCCTACATATCTTTAGTCCAAGATTCATCTCTACATGACTCATCAGTAGATTTTGTTTTAACTTGAGAAATTAAAAAAAATTTCTCTCTTAATTTAGATCTTGTCATCATTCCTTTATTAGCATCTCCAATAATTTGATCTTTAGGATGGTTTTTATTAACATGCCTCAGAGTCTTAGGAATTTCAACAGGATCATTTGAATCATCTTGACATACCTAGATGTCACAGTTAATCTCAAAAGGTTCTTCTTGATCTGCAATAACTTCCTTTATCTCTATATTCTAATTACAGTCATACATTCTCTCTTGAATCTGGAACTTTTCATCAATCCTCACATTATCACTTTCAATCATCTTCCTCAATCCCAGATTGAAAAATTTATAGGATTTTCTCTTAGTGGAATAACCAAGGAAGATCCCTTCATGACTTCCAGAATCAAACTTCCCTATCTCATCATCTCTTTTGATATAGCATTTACTACCAAATATTCTAAAATATTTCACACTAGGAGTATGATTAAACACTAATTCATAAGGAGTCTTACTTGTACCTTCTCTGATCTGAGTTATGTTCAAATTATACATAGCAGTACCAACAGCTTCTCTCCAATGAACATGTGACACATTTCCTTCCAGCAGCATAGTTGTAGCAGCATCTAATATTGTTCTATTTCTTCACTCTGCTATCCCATTCTATTGTGGTTTCCTTAGAGAAGATGTATGTTTGTATATTCCATGCTCTTCCCAGTAGGTATTGAAAAAATTTGAAGTAAACTCTCCACCTCTATGTGATCTCAAACATTTTTTCTTTAAGCCTGCTTCATTCTCAACTTTTTCTTTGAATATCTTGAATTTTTCAAATGCTTTTGATTTCTCTCTTAAATATGTAATCCACATCATTCTAGAAAATTCATCAACAAAAATTATAAAGTACCCTTCACTATATTAAGATCTTGTTCCTGTTGGACCACACAAATCTGTATGCACTAGATCCAACTTCCCTTTCGCTAAGTAAGATTTTCTTTTAAAACTACTTCTAGTATGCTTCCCCATTACACATTCTCTACACATGGTGTTATACGGTTTCATAATATTTGGTAGGTCTCTAACTTTAATAGTCATACTTGCCTTCAAAATATTATCAAAGTTAACATGAAAAAATCTTCTATTCCATAACTAACTGTCATCAACCTATGCGACATAACAAGAAGCCTCAAATGTATTTAATTCAAATACATTACCTCTGGATTTAGTACCAGATGTGATCAAGTCTCCTAACTTACTTTTGATATAAAATTTCCCATCAATTAATTTCAATTTATAACCCTTGTCTACTAGTTTCCCGATGCTCAACAAATTATGCTTAAGTCGATCAACAAGTAATACATTATCAGTATTTGTCTTTCCATCCA
This sequence comes from Thuja plicata, assembly GCA_018584345.1. Lineage (NCBI taxonomy): Eukaryota > Viridiplantae > Streptophyta > Pinopsida > Cupressales > Cupressaceae > Thuja > Thuja plicata. The sequence goes on from MU224554.1 coordinate 3,807,017, forward strand.
AAGATATTGACTCAACTCCAATAATAAGGTTGGGAGTATTTCCACCAAATACTACAACACCACCATCATACTTTTTCAGCTTAACAAACATATTTTTATCTCCACTCATATGGTGTGAACAACCACTGTCTATGACCCATTCATATTTATTTTCAAAACGAGATACTAAAGCTCTTTCTTCATGTATAGGTTTCTCATCCTTGATAGCAATAAATCCAATCTCATCATAATCAATAGTATCATCATTAGAAACACCTTCACTAGCATAATAAAATTCCTTATCCTTTGAATACTTAGGTTTTTAAAACTTAGATTTATGCATTGGAACCCTTGTAGGATATCTAGATGAAAAATGACCTATTTTATTGCAGAAAAAAATTTGAAAGGTATCTTTCCTTCAAACTTACCCTTACTTCTCTTTTCTCTTCTAGCGATCAGGGCTACAATTTCATCTAACTTTCTTTCTTCTTCTTGTATCTCTTCCCATTCATCATCATATTCACCGAACTCTTCTCTCAAGTCACTATTGTTGGTGCTCACAATTCCTGATAAAGTCTTTTTAATTGTATGCACATTTACCTTGAATGCTAACTCAACTTTAGGTAATGAACCTCCCAGCTCAGAGGCCTCAAAGGTAGATAATTTTCCAATCAACATCTCTCTATTGAAGTTCGGTGTCAAAGATATGATCTCTTCTATAGCTTGCACTTTGGTTTTGTACATAGGTGTTAGCGATCTAAGAATTTTTGCAATCAATTATTCCTCACTATAAGTGCCTCTAGAGTTTCTAATGCCAATAACAAATTCATTGATTCTCTATGCATATGCTGTAATATTCTCATCACCTATCAATTTCAATATTTCCATGTTTGTCTTCCAGTTCTGCAACTTCGCTTTCTTAGTAAACTTGTCTCCTTCATAAATTTTTTCCAATCTTGTCTAGATGTCATGTGCAGAATCCAAATCTTCAACCTCTATGAATTCAACTTCAGAAAGTGTGCTAATCAATGCTTCTATTGTGACCATGTTGTGTGAGAAGACCTTCTTTCCATCATCAATAACCTTGTCTAGTTCATCCCTAGCCTTCATCTGTACACTTCTCTTTATTATTAACCAATAGTCAATTTCCAAGCATAGCAAATGTGTTATCATCTTGTTCTTCCAACTGTCAAAGTTTTTAGGATCAAACTTCAAACTATCCTTCCTATAGTAAGCCATCTTAAGGATCACCTCAAGTTGTTAAACTTTATCTCTAAGGACTAGTAGCTCTGATACCAATTGTTAGGAATAAAATTCCACAACATAACTAAGAGGGGGGGGGGTGAATCAGTTGTGAGAAATATTATTAAACATTAAACTTTATAAACAAAACTTTCATCCAAATTATAACACAGTAAATGCTAGCACAATAACACAATCCTTTGTTGTCGAGGAAACCCTATTAAAGGTAAAACCCCAGTGGGAGTTAGTACCCACAAATAATATACTGAGAGTATAGTATCCATGTTAAAATATTTACCCCTATTAGGAGCTTATTTATGAATTATAGTACATAATCCCTGTTAAAGGAAAAACCCTGTTAGGAGTCAAGAGTAACAGTGGGCTCACACCCAAGTACATGAAGGTTAAAGCCACCCTCAGGACTTATAGTCTGAAACACAAGTGTATATAGAAAATATACAACCCAGTGAATGGTCTGATAGCAACTATCTTTGCTTGGTCAGTTCCAATGAAGTAACATAATCACAAACTATGTTCTACATCTAGCAGACAAACAAGCTCGCAGCTTCCACACTTATCTTTCTCTGTCAATCACCTTCTCTTCATAAACACTTATTTTCAAAAGAAAATATATCCCATATATATCCTGTTATAATAATTGATTAGGTTGGCTAATTAAGTTTTCCCAACATACAAACAATTATTTAACCCCTTGCTAAGATACACATAGTACCTATAACAAGTAAACATAAATTACAATTCATCAAATATAATCCAAGATCTGTAATCCACTCTTGCAATCATAATACACACTACATCTTTGAAGTCAGCCCCAAATAGGTCTCCTCTAGAATACATGCCACAACTGACATCACCAACAATCATACGACTAGAAACCCATAACAAACATTCCTTAACATGTCTTCTTTCATCCCTTAAGCTCGCATAACCTAAATCCACATCACTTGTACGTTATACTAAAAACACAAATAATAACTTTGTCAAACATCACTATCACTGTCCAATATCCAATATTCACTAAAACATCTGTAAATCATCTAATACACACTATTAAGTCGGGAAACCTTAGGAATAATATTACCATACATCAGTGCACTCATCACTATTTTTGCTCATTTTGAATCAACCGTACAGTACCTGTATACCTCTTTCACTCAAAAATCAATAGTAATAACCAGTTTTTTCTTCCTCCATAGAAAAATATGTTGACATGAGTGACAAAACATGAATTCCAACAACATCATCAGGAACCAATTCTAACAAAACTTGTATAAAGGAGTGTTATTTCTTGATGAGGTAGTGTGTAGATATGAAGTGAAAGTTGCAAGCTTTTAAGTGTGAAGTCAATTGAATGTAGAGCAGAGATGGTGATTGTGATGAAATTCATTGGAACTGTTTAGGCAAAGGAAGTTGTTATTCGTCAGTTCACTAGTTATTTTATATTTCTATATTTGTACTTTGGACAGTGAGTCCCGAAGGTGGATTTAACATTCTCATTTGGGAAATGGGCCTCTTATTTCTTTTCACTCCTAACAGGGTCTGCTCTTTAATAGGGATTGTTTACTTTATGTAATAATCAGCTCCTAACATGGATAAATCTTATAATAGGAATACAAGAATTTTAATGCATTATTCATGGGTTCTAATTCCAACCAGGTTTTTTCCCTTAATAGGGTTTCCTCAACAAAAATTGCATGTGTTATGGTGTTGATTTTGTTGTGTTCATATTTGCACTGAGTAATTGGTTTAAATAAAGTTTAAATTTTAAATTATTTGGTAGACAACTGATTCACCACCCCTCTCAATTGTGTTTGTGGACTATTATTGCTAAAAATAGGTATCAGATCTTGTGGTCATCCGAGAGAAATCTTAGAAGATTGAGGTGATCCTGAAGATGGTGTTCTATAGGAAGAATAGTCCAAACATTGATCCTGAAAATTTTGACAGTTGGAAGAACAAGATGAGAACTCACCTACTCTTCTTAGGGATTGATTACTAGATGATTACAAATAAGGATGATTAGATCTATCCTAAAGATGAATTATAAAATGCTAATGAAGATGAAATTAAGTTATTAAGTTGCAATATGGTTGCAAGAGAAGCTTTGATTAGTGTGCTCTCTAAGGGTGAATTCACAAAGGTTAAAGACTTGGATTCTACACATAAAATCTGGACAAGAATAGAGGCACTATATGAAGGAGATGCATTTCCTAAGTAGGTAAAGTTGTAGAATTGGAAGATTAAAATGGAGATTTTAAGAATGCGAGATGATGAAAATGTCAAAGCATATGTACAAAGGGTTACAAAGATTGTTACACACATTAGAAACTCAAGAGGCACATATACTGAAGAAGAAGTGATCAAAAAGATTCTCAAATCATTGACACATATCTACAAAACTAAAGTGTAAGTGATAAAGGAGATCATACCTTTGTCAGTGAACTTCAACAGAGAGGTATTGATTGCTAAGTTGATCACCTTTGATGCCACAGAGATGGGAGATACATTACCTAAGGTGGAATCTACATTCAAGGAAACTGTGCACAATGACAATAAGACCTTATCAATTCTTGCAAGCACTAGCAGAGGTAATAGGTTTAAAGAGATTTGTGAATATGTTGATGATTGTACAAAGATAGAGGAAGAGGAAAGGAAACTAGATGAACTTGTGGCTTTGAACACAAGAAGAGAAAATAGAGGTAAGTGTAAATTTTAAGTATAGTTACCTGTGAAGTGTTTTTCATGTAATTAGATTGGTCACATTGAATCTCCATGTCCTACAAGGGTTCCTAGTCATAAACCTAAGTTTCATAAACTAGATTATTCCAAGGATAAGGAATGTTACTATGCTAGTGAAGGTGTACCTAATGATGATACTTTGGATTATGATGAAATTGAATTTATATCTATTAAAAATGATGAACCTATTCATGAAGAAAGAGCCTTAGTAAATCACATGTTGAAAATAAATCAGAATGGGTCATAGAAAGTGGTTTCTCACATCATATGACTGGTGATAAAAATAATTTTGTTCAGCTAACTAAATATGATGGTAGTGTAGTCAAATTTGGTGATAACACTCCTACATTTATCATTGGAGTAGGATTGATTTCTCTTGATGGTAAAACTAATATTGTTGATGTATTTCTTGTTGATGGACTTAAGTACAACTTGTTGAATGTTGGAAAAATTGTAGACAAAGGATATCATTTGAATTTCAATGATGGGAAATGTATTATCAGAAGTCAGACAGGAGATTTGACCGCATCAGTTACTAAGTCAAGAGGTAATGTGTTTGAGTTGAATGCTACAGAGGCTTCTTGTTTTGTTGTGAAGGTTGATGACAGATGGTTATGGCATATGAGGTTCTGTCATATAAATTTTGAAAACATTGTGAAAGAAAGTTTCACAAATGTAGTCAGAGATTTACCAAAAATTGTGAAGCCTTCTAACACCATGTGTAGAGAGTGTGTGATGGGGAAAAAAACTAGAAGCAGTTTTTAGAGAAAATCTTACTTAGAAAAGGGGAAGTTGGATTAGGTACATAAAAATCTTTGTGGTCCTACACGAACAATATATTACTATGATGAAAGATACTTTATACTCTTTTTTGATGACTATTCTAGGATAATGTGGCTTGTATTTCTTAAAGAGAATTTGAAAGATTTTGATAAGTTTAAGATATTCAAAGAAAAAGTTGAGAATCAATCAGGTCTGAAAATAAAAGGTTTAAGATTAGATAGAGGTGGATATTTTACATTAGATATGTTTAATACCTACTACAAAGAGTATGTAATATACAGACAAATGTCACCTCCTAGGAAACCACAACATAATGTGATTGTAGAGCGAAGAAATAGAACTATATTAGATGCTTCCATGACTATGTTTCTTGAAGGGAATGCATCACATGTACATTGGAGAGAATTCATTGGTACTGCAGTCTATACTTTAAATAGAATTCAAATCAAATAAGGTAGCAATAAGACACTCTATGAACTTTGGTTTAATCATGATCCTACTATAAAATACTTCTGAATATTTGGTAGAAAATATTATATCAAAAGGGATTATGAGATAGGAAAATTCAATGCTAGAAGTGATGAAGGAATTTTCCTTGTTTATTCCACTAAAAGAAAGGCCTACAAGTGTTTCAATCTAAGATTGAGGAAGATAATTGAAAGTGTTAATATAGGAATTGATGAGAGGTTTTAGATTTAGGAAATAATGTATGAATTTAATCAGATTCTATAGAATAGGGAAATCATTGCAAATAAAGAGGAAACTCTTGAGGTTGACAATGAGATTTAGGTATTGTAACATAGAAAATGTAACTATGTAACAATGCGTATCATAAGAAATGTAACATTTGAAATATATGGGGGAAAGATAAGGTATTCCTCTTCCATCCCAAGATGCACAAAGGAAAGATCCAAATTGATCAACCCAAAAAGGATCAATGCACAAATGAATCAATCATTTGGAAATGAGAGCAAAGAGGAAAGTCTTAAAATCCCCATATTATGAAAAGGAATGTATGTGTGATAGATTTAGAAAGATTGAAATGAATAGCAGAAGAGTACTAACCTTAAAATATTATAGATCAAAGAATGTTGTTTTCTAAGGTTTGTACTCTATTTCTAGAAAAACTGAAGTATGATCCAGAAAGGAAACGCAGAGACAAACAAAACGTAGAAATTGTTTTCAGATCTAACATTGTCTTATGAAAAAGGTTGACCTTGACCCACAAATGTCACCACTGACCCAGAAATGTCGATTCTGACCTAGGTCAGGGGTGAGGTCAACCTTGACCTAGGTCAGGGGTGAGGTTGACCTTGACCTAGGTCAGGGGTGAGGTTGACCCTGACCCAATAATGTCGACCTTGACCTGCACAGGTTTGATAGAAAATCTATTCACAGATACTGAAAGTTTGCCGAAAAGGGTATCCAGATCTAAGTCCAAATCCATAGTCCTGAACATATACCTGCAATAAAAAGAGGGTTTTTTGTTGGGGGAGAAGGGTTTGCCTTGGTCAAACCCTGGTTTTGGAATTAACCTCAAATATATGTAATTGAAATTGCAGAAATAGACAAAGTAAATGCATAAATTCACCTTGCTTGAAAAAGTCCTTGTGGAGGATTTGAATCCTTGATTCCACAAGTATGTATGCACCAATGGATCTAGAATGTAGGATGTCTTCAATCTCTTTCTTGTAGATCTCCAACACCAAGTCTTGAATGGGTTCTTGATTTGGAAGAGGCTTGGAGGAAGGTAGATGGAGAGATCACCAAAAGGGCACTATGTAGCTTGAATCCTTCAATGGCCTCCCATGGATCTCTTTGAATGCTTGAAGATGGATGAATACTTTCTTGAATTCTTGCTGCTTAGCTTTCTATAATTCCACTTCATGATAGCTTGAGAATTCTTGATCACGATTAGAAGACTTAGAGAAAATGAGAGGAGAAAGCTTCCTTTTATATGAAACTAGGGTACAATCTTCTAAGGAGGCCGACATAGGATAATTAAATCCCTATTAAAGTCTTTACCCTTAGGAGAGGACCTATATTAAACATAATTTAGGAATCAACGCTTCGGAACCCAAAACAGCTGACCTGGAAGCGGGAAATAACCTTTGCAAAGACCGACATCCAAAAATTGCGGGACCCTGATATTTGAACCCTAGGTCAAGGTCAAGGTCAACCTTGACCTAGGTCAGGGTAAAGTTTGACCTTGACCTAGGTCAGGGTCAAGGTTGACATAGACCAAAAAGGTCAACCCTGACCTTGAGGTCCAAGATCTCAGATGTGTAGTCCAGAATGTAGAAATCAGGTTGGAAAGAAGTGGAAAGTGGGGTAGAACAGGGGGAAAGCTAGGTCTAGATCACGAACCCATTCAAGGTGCTTGTCATGACCCAAAACCACTTACTCAGAAGGCTAAACCATTCTATCATGGAAGTGCTTCCATTTTCAGACTATACATTTAACCCCCACTTTAGCAAGAGTATGAGCTCAACACAAACTCTTGGTAAAGGAGAACATAGAAAAAGGACAATCTTATTGGAATCAAATGGGACAAAGAAATCCTCAAGCCCCCAAGGGACTTAAGTCTTTATCAACCATAAGATCATGATAAGAGAGACATCACTGGTCACAGAGAGAGAGAGAGAGAGAGAGAGAGAGAGAGGAGTGATTATCTCTCCCAGTAAGATGTTTGTATCTCACTGTGAACCACAAAAAGGATAGGATGGCCTGTCAAGAGAGCACTTGATAGTCACCCCATAAAGTTGTGCGCCTTCTGGTGGCTTTGTGCATGTATGTAGTGCATCTTATGACGAATTTTATGAAGTACCCATGGACCCATATTCTTATATCACCATGGAATAAATTTGTAAAATGCGTATCTCTTCAGGATTTAGCAACTTATGTGTGTTACCTTCCAAGGATTTAGCATATTGAATTGTAATTGAATGCGTATCTCTTCAGGATCTAGCAACTTATGTGTGTTACCCTCAGAGGATTTAGCATGTTGCAAAATAAAATGTTAGAACAAATTTACATAATATAAAACAAGGGAGGCCATGTATACCAAATCCAAAGGTTCATCCCAAATAGGAGGATTATCATCCCTATCAATAAAGCACATTGTAAAAGGTTTGGAAAATACTTGAAAAAACTTGTGGAACATGATAAAAAATAAAGAAATGCATAGAAA
>MU224554.1:3815020-3853950 GCA_018584345.1 Thuja plicata
TAGAAAATAGATCTAGATATATCCCAATGCATTCAAATGAAATGTATGATGAAAAATGTAAATGTTTTTGTATTTTTTGTGATTTTGATTTATTTTTGACATATAAATGCAAGAGCATAAAAGAAATATACTTTTAAATGCATGTAAGATCTAACACAAGATGCAAATCTAACACCAAAAAAGAAAGCATTGTCTATCGCGGGTTCACCAAAATGTAACATAGAAAATGTAACTATATAACAATGCGTATCATAAGAAATGTAATATTTGAAATATATGGGGGAAAGATAAGGTATTCCTCTTCCATCCCAAGATGCACAAAGGAAAGAGCCAAATTGATCAACCCAAAAAGGATCAATGCACAAATGAATCAATCATTTGGAAATGAGAGCAAAGAGGAAAGTCTTAAATTCCCCGTATTATAGAAAGGAATGTATGTGTGATAGATTTAGAAAGATTGAAATGAATAGGAGAAGAGTACTAACCTTAAAATATTGCAGATCAAAGAATTCTATTTTCTAAAGTCTTTACTCTATTTCTAGAAAAATTGAAGTATGATCTAGAAAGGAAACGCAGAGACGAACAAAACCCAGAAATCATTTTCCGATCTAACACCATCTTATGAAAAAGGTCGACCTTGACCCACAAATGTCACCACTGGCCCAGAATATCAATTCTGACCTAGGTTAGGGGTGAGGTCAACCTTGACCTAGGTTAGGGGTGAGGTTGACCCTGACCCAATAATTTCGACCTTGACCTACACAAGTCTGACAGAAAATCTATTCGCGAATCCTGAAAGTTTGCCGAAAAGGGTATCCAGATCTGAGTCCAAATCTGTAGTCCCGAACCTGTACCTATAAGAAAAAGAGGTTTTTTTATTGGGGGAGGAGGGGTTTGCCTTGGTCAGACCCCAGTTTTGGAATTAACCTCAAATATATGTAATTGAAATTGCAGAAATAGACAAAGTAAATGCATAAATTCACCATGGTTGAAAAAGTCCTTATGGAGGATTCGAATCCTTGAGTCCACAAGTATGTATGCACCAATGGATCTAGAATGTAGGATGTCTTTAATCTCTTTCTTGTGGATCTCCAACACCAATTCTTGAATGGGTTCTTGATTTGGAAGAGGCTTGGAGGAAGGTAGATGGAGAGATCACCAAAAGGGCACTATGTAGCTTGAATCCTTCAATGGCCTCCCATGGATCTCTTTGAATGCATGAAGATGGGTGAATGCTTGCTTGAATTCTTGCTCCTTAGCTTGCTGGAATTCCACTTGATGATAGCTTGAGAATCCTTGATCACGATTAGAAGACTTAGAGAAAATGAGAGGAGAAAGCTCCCTTTTATATGAAACTAGGGCACAATCTTCTAAGGAGGCCGACATAGGATAATTAAATCCTCATAAAATCCTTTACCCTTAGGAGAGGACCTATATTAAATATAATTTAGGAAATGATGCTTCGGAACCCAAAACAGTCGATCCAGAAGCGGGAAATAACCTTTGCAAAGACCGACATCCAGAAACTATGGGACCCTGAGATTTGAACCCTGGGTCAAGGTTGAGGTCAACCTTGACCTAGGTTAGGGTCAAGGTCAACCTTGACCTAGGTTAGGGTTGAGGTTGACATAGACCAAAAAGTTTGACCCTGACCTTGAGGTCTAAGATCTCAAATCTGTAGTCCAGAATGCAGAAATTAGGTTGGAAAGAAGTGGAAAGTGGGGGAGAACAGGGGGAAAGCCATGTCTAGATCAAGAACCCATTCAAGGTGTTTTTCATGACCTAAAACCACTTACTCAGAAGGCTAAACCATTCTATCATGGAAGTGCTTCCATTTTCTGAATATACAGGTATGCATGAACGATTCTACTGAAACTCCAAAGACACCAAGGTATGTTAAGAAAAATCATCCTTAGAATCAAATTATTGGTGATGCAAATAAAGGCATTATGACAAGATCTAGAATAAGAAATGAGATTTGTTTGATTTCACAAGTAGAACAAAAAACCACTAATGATGCATGTAGAGATCAATCTTGGACTAAATCTATACAAGAAGAATTAGATCGGATTGAGAAAAATAACACTTGGGAATTGGTTCCTAGACCTAAGGAAAATAATGTTATAGGAACCAAATGGGTTTTCATAAATGAATGAAGAAGGTATAGTTGTAAGGAATAAGGATAGACTGGTTTGTAAAGGCTACTCACAAAAAGAAGGCATAGACTTTGAATAAATATTTTTCTCTTTTTGCAAGACTTGAAGCAGTAAGTTTGTTCCTTGCTTATGCAACACACTAGGAATTTAAGGTATATTAGATCGATGTGAAATCTACATTTCTAAATGGAGATATAGAGAAAGAAGAGTACATTGAGAAGCCTGGTGGCTTTCCCTTTATAGATGATGAAGACATTTTTTGCAAGTTTAAAAGGGCATTTTATCGACTTAAAAAAGAACCAAGAGCATGGTATGTTGGGTTAGATAGGTACTTAATACATCTTGGTTTCAGAAAAGGTAGTGTAGATAGTAATTTGTACTTGAGAACTAGTGAAGCTGGAATCTTTATTGTTGAAGTCTTTGTAGATAATATTATTTTTGGAGGTAATGATGAAATTAGTAACAATATTTCTGAGGAAATGAAAAATGAATTTGAAATGTCTATAATTGGTGAAATGAAGTTCTTCCTTTTTTGGAAAATTACTCAAGACAAACATGGTATTTTCATCTCAAACCAAGTACCTGAAGGAATTATTGAAAAAGTTGGAATGGAATATTGTAAACTTGTTGGCACACCTATGGTTACTGGTTGCAATCTTACCACTACTGATGAGTCTCAAATTTTTTTTAGAGAAAGTAGAGCTCCATGATTGGATATTTACAATACCTAACTCATACTAGACCATACATTGCTAATGCAATTGGAATTGTTGTGAGCTTCCAAGATGATCCTAAAGAAACTCATCTTTATGTAGTTAAGAGGTTATTCATATATTTGAAAGGAACACTGGAATATGGTTTATCGTATGAAAAGTCTGAGAATTTTACTTTCCATTCTCATACTAATGTTGATTGGGTAGGAAGTGTTGATGACAGAAAGAAAACAGGTGGTTGTACATTTATTCCTTAGAAAGAGGTTGGTTTCATAGTTAAGTAAGAAGTAAGATTATATAGCTCATTCTATAGCTGAATCATATTATTTTATTTCTGCTATAAATTGTACACAGATTATTTGGATGAAGTAGATGCTAAAGGACATTGGAATAAATTTTGAATAGCTAGTGGTTATACATTGTGATAATACAAGTACAGTGAACATGTCAAAGAATTATGTTATGCATTCAAATACCAAGCACATTTCAATCAAATATCACTTCTTGAGAGACAAGGTTGCAGAAAAGGAAGTCAGATTAGAGTACATCTTGTACAATGGAGCAAATAGTAGATATATTCACAAAACCTTTGTCAAAAGATGTCTTTGAGTGTATGAGAGGTATGCTTGGGGTGAGAACCCCTCCTTGTGAGAACTAAATTATGTAGAAATGCATCATTAAAATATCTATCAGAGCTATATCATTCACTAGAATTGATGCTTGGATCCACTCCTCGAGGGGGTGATTGCAGGAACACAACATAACAAATTTGGGTGATCAAGCATCTAGTTGTTGTAGGCATAGAGATTTGAAAAAGCTACACCTTGTAGAGGTGGGATCATTAGAGAAGGATAATATTTATTTCACCCTTTTCCATTGATATCAAAGGGGGAGAGATACAAGTGAAAAATCCCTACTATTTTAGTGGGAGCTTTGAAGAGGATATTGAGAAGATTGTATTAAGAAGGATACTTTTGGGCTGATGGGTTTTTACATATGTTACAATCAATACCGAAGGGGGAGATTGTTGGAATTTTTTATGTTAGATGTGTTTAAATTCATGTTTTTCATTGATGTCAACATATATTTCAGTTGGTTTCATGAAGAGTCTTATATATACTAGTTATCATTGGTACAGGCAAGACTGATAGAAGTGTACAAACATTGTATGGTTTTTTAGAGCCTGCAAGCATGGAGTTGTATATGGGAATCAGAATGATCTTATATCTAAGGTATCTTTTCTATACATTACTATTGGCATAATTTATAGTTTTTTTTGTGAAGACTGGTTACATAGTGATAGAGAATTATGACAGAGTTAGTCTCTAAGTTTTTGGGATAACTTGGATGCGAGCATGAGTTATTATATGTGAGCTTCATTCATGGTAGAAAACATTTTGGAGAATTATAATTTTTATTCTTTCTTTTTTGTGCTCTTGGTGACATCATTTGTGGCATGTGATCTTGCAAAGTCCTATTTGTGGCCAACTTCAGTGATGTAACATGTTTAGAGGATGGTGAGCATGGATTAAAAATCTTGGAGTATAATTGATGATTTATATTTAATGTTTACTTGTTTAATGTATCGTGTGTATCTTAGCAAGGGTCTATGTAATTATTTATCCATTGCGGAGGTCCTAAATGCCCAGTCTAATTGCTTATTGTAAACTTTTATAAGGGAGATTTATTCCTTGATGAGGTAGTGTGGAGATATGAAGTGAAACCTGCGAGCTTGTAATTGAGAAGTTTGTTGGATGTAGAGAAGAGAGAGTGATTATGATGAACTTCATTGGAACTATTTAGGAAAAGAAAGTTTCTATCTGTCAGTTCACTGGTTATTACATATTTTTATATCTGTACATTGGATAGTGAGTCCAGAAGGTGGATTCAGCCTTCTCATTTGGGCAATGAGCCTCTTATATCTCTTGACTCCTATGAGGGTCTATCCTTTAATAGGGATTGTGTACTATATGTAATAATCAGCTCATAACATGGCTAATTCTCCTAATAGGGATACAATACTTTAAGTGCATTATTTTTTGGTTCTAATTCCCACTGGGGCTTTTCTCTTAACAAGTTTTCCTCGAAAATAATTGCTTGTGTTATGGTGTTTCCTTTGATGTGTTCATATTTGAATTGAGTAATTGGTGTATAAAGATTAAAGTTTAAATTATTTGGCACACAACTGATTCATCCCCCATCTCAGTTGTGTTGGTGGACTATTATTGCTAATATCATTGTCATTTCTCTCAAAGGGGGAGAGATAGTCATGTGAAAAACAAGAATGAGACTAAGGTGGGGAGATTGTTTTCTAATTGAGAAGATTTTTTATAGAGACTATAAAAGGTATTATGGATATTGTTGGTAGTATTGCTGATATAGTTTCTTTGTGCATTGATTTGGTTTTTCACATCATATGTTTCCATCAATTCTAAAGGGGGGTATTGTTGGCATGTTATTGGATATTGTGCATATATGTGTTGATATTTATGTAATCATATTCCTACTATTGGTGTAAGTGTTCCTAGTATGTTCAACGAGAAGATTTGATTGGTACAACTATTGTATCAAATATCAAATGTTGTGAATGTACATATGGTTTAATTATGTCTATAGTTAACCCATGTCAATTTAAAAATGTTCATATATTGATTTAAGTGAGCTATGATTTATTTATCAGATACTCATATTTTGGTTGTTCACAAAGAGACAGTGTTGAAATTATTGGATTGACGTGGATCAGGTATGCAATATTATTGGTTGCTAACCTGGTGGTAAGTTTACGACATGGATGTGTGTCCTTAGCTTGAGTGGTTCATGATTTGGATTCTAGAAAGATATTTTCTTTTGTGACAAAGGTTGTTGATTAGCTTTTCTAATGAACAATGCAGAGATGAGTGTGAATTCTAAGACAGAGTTGTTCCTATTGATGTCGTGGCATTTCATATTGCTTGATGATGTTTCTAGATCATGTCCTATTCATGTTGTTGGATTGGATTAGATATGTGATTAGATTTGGTGATTTTCATGTGGCGTATTGTATTTCTTAATGTTCTTGGCCGATATGATGGTGTAGCATGTTGTGAATAATCATGGCATGATATATGGACCTGGAGCATATTAAAATATGTTTTTATTGATTATTATTATGTCTTAGCCAAAATTCAATGGACCACATTATTTATTGAGATGTAATGAGTTAATATTTTGTAATTAGGTCCCTAGATGACCTAGTAGAGATAAATTGATGTAATGTATATATGAATGTAATAATTTATAGTTTTGAAAGCATGAGTGTGGATGAGAGAGAGGGGATGTGTATAGATGTTGTGCAAAGAGGTATGAGTGGTATCTAAAATTGAAGCATAGAGTTTGTACTTTATTGGAATTTTATTGGCATAAATGAGATGCTATCAGCCAGTTCATGAGTTATGGACTATTTTTTATTGTGAATTGTAAATATAGATTGTTGTAATGAAGTGATATTTTATTTGGGTTGAAGCCCTTGATGTATTTGAGAAGTGATTTGTAATAAGTGTGCCTAAATGCATGTGCATTCCCCTTTGTAATACTTCTAAAAGGGTAAAGTGATTTTTGTTAGAATAGTCCCAAAGGATAACTGAGAGGGGGGGGGGGGGGGGAANGGGGGGGGGGGGGGGGTGAATCAGTTATCAGCTACTTTGATTCTTTTCTTTGCTTAGATAAAATTAACATAAAGTAAATGCACATTCATATAACACAATAGAGAACACAACAATTTTGGTCATGGGGAAACCAAATAGGTAAAAAATCTGGTGGGAATTAGCTCCCACAAAGAACTGTACTTGAGTATAATTATCCCTGTTAAGAGATCTTGCAACCCTATTAGGAGTTGTTCTTTACAATGCAATAAGTACATAGACCTAGTTAAAGGTTGGACCTTGTTAGGGATTTTTTACAAGTAACCCTATTAAGGGTGAGGACTCACTGACCAAAAGCTCATTGCTAAAATGATGAAGGCTGCAACCTTCAATAGAACATATATACACTATATCTGATAGATGAACTATTTGAGTAGACCTTCTATCTTGATTAGTTCTAGTTTGTTGTATATTTCCACTTATTCCTCACATAGATCTTTTCTTGATGAATGAAATGTCTCTACTGTCCCAAAACAACAGACATTTTGTCCTATACTTCTTCTGTATTTTTTCTTCTCATTCACACTTAGCGTTCATAAAATGAACTACTATAAGTATCTTCTCAAAAGGATGTGATATTTGATGGCTCTAGGAGTCCCTTTAATACTTCTTTAGTCGGAAACATCAACCACACAACCTGATTAGGAACATGCAACTCAGACTGAATAGACGTGACGCTTCACAAAGTCGGCTCCACAAAATTAACTCCAACTTCACGATTCTGATAGAACATGTTTGGCTCCTTTAGATAATTATCTTTAACTCATAACTAAACATGAATACAAAAATGCATATCCCAAAGATAGGTGCAACTCAAGAAATAATGTAATTACGTCGGCTCTTCACTGATAGTCTTCAATCTCTATAACTGTCATAACTGATTAACATAACTCAACTAAAACTTCATATCTGACTCGACGTGAATGCACATAGCATCTAGAAAATGTATACACCATGGAAATGAACACACATAGATCCAAAACATTTGTACTGATAATTGCATATAGAACATGGCTGTATATTATATGTTGTCATTAATGACAAACATACAATCAATTATTTGCATAGAAGAAAATCTCCAACAATCTCCCCCTTTGACATTGATGGCAACATATGATATCATCAACTCAAAGTGTCTTCCTTCTATTTACAATCTTCTCAATATCCTCATCAAAAGTTCCTCTTCACTGCTACTGCTCTGTATACTCCCCTAGAGTATATGTTCCCCCTTACTAATACTCCCCCTTTGACATCAATGACAAACGGTGTTAAACACTATTAAGTATAGGTACTACTCCATAATTAGAGTAGTCAACCATTCATCAGTCACCAAGGACTGATGTTCTTGCTGCAAGTTCTAATCAAACTCAGGAAAGGGAATTACTCCCAACTTCTCCCTGAGATAATCAAAAGTATATTTTGATAATGGCTTTGTGAAAATATATGCTAATTGTTCTGTATTGCTCACATAATCCAACCTTATTTCTTTGTCTACAATTTTTTCTCTTAGAAAATGGTATTTGATCTCAATGTGTTTTGTCTTTGCATGCATCATAGGTTTCTTTGACATATTGATAGTACTAGTGTTGTCACAGTGAATGACAATAGGATAATCAATCTAAATACCAAAGTCTTTAATCACCTGTTTGATCCAAACCATTGTTGAACAATTCAATGTTGCTACAACATACTCAGCTTCTATTGTTGACTACGAGATACAATTCCACTTTTTAATTGTCCAAGTGACTAATCTATCTCCAAGAAATACTGCTCCTCCTGATGTACTCTTTATATCATCAGTACAACCTGCCCAATCTAAATTTGTGTACACATGAAGTTGTTTATTCTCTGAGTTAGGAAACCATAGTCAATAGTCCCTTTTAAGTATCTGAATATTCTTTTTATTTCCATTAGGTGATTTTTCTTGGGTTCAGCTGCAAATCTTCCAACAATGCCAACTGCATTAGAAATATCAGGTCTAGATTGAGTAAGATATATGAGTTTTATGATCATAGACTTGTATAGGGTCTTGTCAACTGTTGTGGAATCATCATCTTTAGAAAGCTTGCTTCCTGTTATCATGGGGGTGCTTACTGGTTTGAAATCTTCCATCTTAAAAGTCTTCAATATCTCCTTCACATACTTAGACTAATTTATGAATATGCCTTTATCTATTTTTTTTACATTCAATCAAAGAAAGTATTTTATAGGTCCAATCATGCTAATTTCAAATTCACTTTTCATTTCTTTGGTGATTTCAGCACTAAGTTTGTCATTACCTCTAAAGATAATGTCATCAACAAAAATAGCAACAAGTAGTAGTCCTTCATCTATCTCTCTTATGAATAAATTACATTTTGTTGCTCCTTTTCTGAATTCTATCTTTGTTAAGTAACCATCAAGTCTCTCATACCACACTCTTGGGGCCTGTTTAAGTCCATAAAGTTCTTTCTTTAATCTGCATACCATGTCTGGTTTATCAAAAAGTTTGAATCCTTCAGGCTTCTCTATGTAGACTTCATCCTTCAAGTCACCATTTAGAAAAGTTGACTTGACATCCATTTGGTATACTTTAAAGTTATTGAATGTTGCATCAGCCAAAAATAACTTGATAGCTTCAAGTCTACTCATAGGGGAAAATGTATCAGTGTAGTCTATTCCTTCTCTCTACGCATATCCTTTACATACTAATCTTTCTTTGTTCCTTACCACTGTGCCTTCTTCATTTATTTTGTTCCTGAATATCCACTTTGTTCCAATCACATTCTTGTCATGAGGTCTAGGGACCAGTTCTTATTTGATCTAATTCCTCTTTCATGGCACTTTGCCAATCTGAATCTTTGCATGCATCTTCAACACTTAAGGGTTCAATCTGTGAAAGTAAGCATACCTTTTCTTCTGCGGTTGAGCCTTTTGCTCTAGATTTTGTCAAGACTGTTTTGCTCTGATCTCCAATGATATATTCCTTAGAGTGGTATTTGGATGTGTATCTTGAATTCTTAGGAGTGATACTTTCATTTATAATCTATGATTCTTCTTCACTTGGTTCAGGATTGTTGCATGAAACATCAATACAGTCAAACATTTCTTCAATAACTATGTCCTTATTGATGGGTCTAGGCTCATCTTTAATCATGGGAGCATAGTCATAATATATTTCTTGAATCATAAACTTCTCATCAATCTTCACATGAGTACTTTCGATGATCTTCTTTAATCTTAGATTAAAAAATCTATAGGATTTGATTTTAGTAGAGTAACCAAGAAAAATACCTTCGTCGCTTCAGCATCAAACTTTCCAACGCTATCATCTCTCTTGATGTAGCACTTGCTTCCAAAGATTCTGAAGTATTTTACATCAGTTACATTACCAAACCAAAGTTCATAGGGTGTCTTGTCTGAGCCTGGCCTTAATTTTATTCTATTGATAGTATATACTATTTTATTGACCGCATCTCTCCAATAAGTATGGGCAACCTTTCCTTCAATCATGATAGTGCGCACTGTGTCAAGTATTAATTTGTTCCTTCTTTCTACAATCCCATTTTGATAAGGGGTTCTAGGTGCACTTAACTATCTCTTGATTCCATGTTCTTCACAGTAATCATAAAACTGGTCAGTGGTGAATTCTCCTCCTCTATCAGATCTCACACATTTTATATTTAGTCTAGATGCATTCTCAACTTTAGCTTTGAACACTTTGAACTTCTCAAAAGATTCAATTTTTTCTTTTAAGAATGCAATCCAGATCATCCTTGAGAAATCATCAACAAACAAAATGAAATACCTTTCTCCATAGTAAGATCTTGTTTGAGTAGGTCCACATAGGTTTGTATATATCAGATCTAATTTGTTTTCTGTAGAGTCTTGTTTTCTCCTGAATGATGTCCTCACATGCTTCCCCATGACACATTCCCTGCACATGGTGTCAACTGGTCTTGCAATACTTTGAAGGTCTCTTACTACCTTTACATTACTTATCTTGACTATGTTGTCAAAATTGATTGATAGATTCTCTTGTGCCATAGTCAACTCTCATCTACTTTTGCAACAAAACAACTTAATTCTGAATTGAGCTGAAAAACATTACCTTTGGTCTTTGAGCCTAGTGCAATCATGTCTCCTTTGTTGTTAATGATTCACTAGTTGTTTTTGAATTCCAACTGATATCCTTTATCAAGCAACTATCCAACACTTAGTAAGTTATTATGTAAACCATCAACATAAAGAACATCATCTGTCTTGCTCTTTCCATCTAAGGTGATAGAACCTCTGCCTATGATAGGTTTGGGAGTGTTATCTCTAAATATAACCATGCCAACTTTGTATTTTTACAAATGTACAAATCTATCTTTGTCTCCTGTCATGTGGTGTGAACATCCATTGTCAATGATCCAGTTAGTTTTGATGTCATCTTTTGAAACTAATGCTAACTCTTTTTCTTTTTCTTCATCTTCTTTGTTCATTTCTTCAAGCATATTTTCAATGTCTTTAATGGAAACAAAACCTATTTCATCTTCTCCTGAATCATCATCAGTTACACCTTCTTCAGCATGATAACATTCCTTAGTGTACTTGGGCTTGTAATCTGATCTGAACTTCTTGACTCTTGTAGGACACTTGGATGCAAAGTAACCAACTTTGTTGCATGAAAAACATTTGAATGGTAGGTTTCCTTCATATTTCCCTTTACCTTTCCTTTCTTTCTTGGAAATCATAGCAATGATTTCTTCTAGTTCTGTATCCACTTGTTCATTATTACTAGAGCTTCTTATGGATTTCTTGTTGTGGACTGAGGCTTTGAAAGCTGTCTCACTTTTGGGTTTAGTCTTCAATCTTGATATCTCAAATGCAAATATTTTATTGATCAAAGACTCTCTCTTGAATCCTTTTGAAAATTACATAGTCTCATCTGAGATATTGATCTTTCTCTCATAGTTTGCTGTTAGTGTGCTCATTAGTTTGTCCATTATATCTTCCTCTATAATTTCTCCACAATTGTTCCTGATACCTGAAACTGCTTCATTAATTCTTTGATTGTAGGATCTGATGTTTTCTTCAGGTAGCATCTCTAAGTTCTTGTACCTTGTCTTCCATGTCTTTCTTCATGCATTATTTGCTTGGATGTCTCCTTCAAACATATCTTCTAAGTATTTCCAAATAGAGTATTCTTTATCTGTCTTCTTGATCTCAGAAAACTCACTGTCCAATAGGGCACTGATTAGGGCTTCTTTGGCAATTGCATTATTAGTGAATACTTCCTTTTGTTTGACTATAGATTCATCTTCTGCAAGGTCTTTCAAGGTGGGAAATTCAATATCTTGAGTGGCAATCTCATAGATCTCAAATCCAATGCAATGAAGATGTGTTATCATTTTATTCTCCCAGTCAAGATAGTTTTCTCCATTGAACTTAGGACTCTCTTTCCTAAAGTATGCCATCTGATCTACCTTAAGCTGTTAGGCTTTCTCTCCAAGGCACTTGGCTCTGATACCAATTGTTAGAATAGTCCCAAAGGATAACTGAGAGGTGGGGGCTGAATCATTTATCAGCTACTTTGATTCTTTTCTTTGATTAGATGAAATTAACATAAAGTAAATGCACATTCAAATAACACAATAGAGAACACAACAATTTTGGTCACGGGGAAACCAAATAGGTAAAAACCCTAATGGGAATTAGAACCCTCAAAGAACTAAACTTGAGTATAATTATCCCTATTAAGAGATCTTGCAACCCTACTAGGAGTTGTTCTTTACAGTGTAATAAGTGCATAGACCTGGTTAAAGGTTAGACCCTATTAGGAGTCTTTTACAGGAAACCCTGTTAAGGGTGAGGACTCACTATCCAAAAGCTCACTGCTAAAATGATGAAGGCTGCAACCTTTAGTAGAAAAAATCTACAATATATCTGATAGATGAACTATTTGAGTAGACCTGTTGTCTTGATTAGTTCTAGTGTGTTGTATACTTCTACTTCTTCACATAGATCTTTTCTTAATGAATGAAATGTCTCTACTATCCCAAAACAATAAACATTTTGTCCTATACTTTTTCTATATTTTTTCTTCTCATTCACACTTGGCGTTCATCAAATGAACTACTATAAGTATCTTCTCCAAAGGATGTGATCTTCGTTGGCTCTATGAGTCCCTTCAATAATTATTTAGTCAGCCACATCAACCATGCAACCTGATTAGGAACATGCAACTTAGACTGAATAGACACGACGCTTCACAAAGTCAGCTACACCAAATTAAATCCAACTTCACGATTCTAATAGAACATGTTTGGCACCTTTAGATAATTATCTTTAACTCATAACTAAACATGAATACAAACACACATATCCCAAAGATAGGCGCAACTCAAGAACTAATGTAATTACGTCAGCTCTTCACTGATAGTCTTCAATCTTTGTAACTATCCTAACTGATTAACATAACTCAACTGAAACTTCATATCTAACTCGACATGAATGTACATAGCATCTAGAACATGTATACACCATGGAAATGAACATTCATAGCTCTAGAACATTTGTACTGATAATTGCATATAGAACACTGTTGTATATTATATGTTGTCATCAATGAAAAGCATACAATCATTTATTTGCATAGAAGCAAATCTCCAACACTTTTATAAGAGTGCATCATCTTCTGGGTTTGATTCCCACTATGGTTTTCCCCTAATTGGGTTTCCCTATCAAAAATCTTGGTGTTATGTGTTTATTTATGTTTTCTGATCTTGCATTTATGTTTATCATTTAGATATGAGATTAAGGTTAGTGTTGAGCGTCATTTTTACATGATGTAATAGTTAGGATTAAGTGATATAGATTCCCCTCTTGAAATATTAATGAGTTTACCCTCAAGGTTCTCAGTGGTCATGATACAAGCTGCGTGGAGACTCAATTGAAGATAAATATGAATGTTCACAAGGAGGCCTTTTTTTACTTCATTTCAACTAAAACTAGAAGAAAATATCTTTAAACACTTTTTTATACCCCTTTTTTTATTGTTTAATAATAATATGCATGCAATTATATCCATGCAATCTCAATTGAAATTTAAGATGAATTTCCTAGATTTTAACATTGTCTCACAAAAATTCAAAAAGAAGAAAGTAACAAGATATTTTAAGAAAATTACTGAAAATCAATTCCTAAAGGAAATCAACCATCAATGATTCAAATTGCATATTGAATTTCAGATATGATAAACCCACAAAACATGAGTCAAAATAACACACAACTCATATTCAGAAGTTGCAATCACCAATAGAACTAAATAGGATAGAAGATTTCTCAAAATTCATTAGATCACAAAGCCATTCATGTATGCGCACATGTGAGAAAATTTATCCTCAAGCACAAATAGAAATATATTCTCCAAACATCCATCACGATGGGAATATTCAATAAAATTATCACTAATCTAACAATTCATAAGAACAATCACAAAGAAACATAGTTGGTTCTTGAATTCTGAAAATTAATTCCCAAAACTCACATAGATGGCAGAAAAAAACACCATGAATGCAACACCAATTGTATTAAGTTTCTATTGCAAAATATCTGATGTTAATTACAATGCCCATTTGTTCCTTTATAGTGCTTACATTCACAAATTACAAATCTCGTAACTAGGGTTTCCAACCATGTAAAAATGGCAAAATAAAATTAAATCTAGATTTTAATTCCAGGAAACACTCCTAAACTATTTTTCATCATGCTAACTTGGATTTCCATCCTTTAATAAATCAAAAAAATGTAAAATCGACCCCTATTCACATCCAAAAAATTTGGAATCATTGTATTTTACCACCACTTTTGCAAAAAAATAATCCCAAAATAAACTAACTTTATTTGGCATTTCCATAATTGATGGAATGAAGTGTTGTTAAGTTATGAAACTGCTAAAAGGCATTAAGAAATCCCAAAATGACCCACAATAGCTGATCTATGACCCAAAAAACTTGCCCTTTTTATGAAAATGAGATTTTTGCATTTTTGGGCCTACATATGCTTTGAAAGAAAAAATGAATATGACCTTAGCTACCTTTAACAATGAATAGAGACAAAAAATTTAATGAGATAACACCAAAAAACACATAGTGTTGAGGAAGAACGCCTAGAAGTGCATCTCAAAATTTCTCAATGATTTCATCAACTTCCCCAAAGTTTGGAAGCTTCATGAACTTCAAATGAGCTTACTGCTTCTTCGAAAGGATACAAATTTGGTTTCAAACCTTCGTATTTCCTCAATGTGTTCCCTTATCTCCAGCATATCTTCCTTTGCATAAAATATCCATTGCACATTATCTTCAGTGTTTACACTTTCTAGTATTTCCTAAAATTGTTGAACTACATTAGTTATTGAATTCAACTTCTCTTTTTCATCATCTTGATATAGTTCACAGTCCATTCCATCAAAAAAATTCTCTATCTCTTCTATCCCCAAAAAAAAATCCTTTCTCTTCTTCTCAATTATGCGAAGTCTCTTGTGATAATATTTTAATGCAAAATTGATAGCACT
Organism: Thuja plicata; assembly: GCA_018584345.1. Classification (NCBI taxonomy): domain Eukaryota; kingdom Viridiplantae; phylum Streptophyta; class Pinopsida; order Cupressales; family Cupressaceae; genus Thuja; species Thuja plicata. The sequence continues at coordinate 3,830,109 of MU224554.1, forward strand.
TATCCAGACATCAAATTTTTCTAACTTTGAATCTTCTTAAATTTACATCAGAATTTTAGAATCTTGCCTTCTGATCCTTTTCAAAGATTTCAGTGTATATTTCCATATCTTTGTACATTTTTCAATTCCATGTTCTCCATCAAAAAATTCTAAAAGCTAAGTTAATTCTATGACAATGATCTGGAAATGTCTCAAAACAATCTGAATGGTCTCTATACCAAGTCTTGCTAACTCTATCCTCCACTTTGTACAAGCCTTTGAAAATGACTTAGATGTTTCAGAAGTGTTGGTGACCACTTTCTTTTCAAGTGCCTATTGAAATGATGCCTCTGGGTTATTTTGATCAAGGGGACCAATTATTTGGGAAATGTAATCCTTAAGGGTTTTGTTTTGCTAATTTGGACCTTGAATTTTAGTCTCATCTTCTTGCATATATTCAAATAGTTAGCTAACTCCTAATGCCGCTATTTCCATTCCACCATGTCTAGTAGGCTTTCCTAGGTCTAATTCCTCCAATACATAATCATTAGGTGTAAGCTCTTCTATACCCACATTAGGTAGAGGTATTGCAACCTATGCCTTCCAAATCCTACTCTTGTCTCTTCTCACATAAGAAATCCTTTAATCTTTTCTTCTAGGCTCCATTTGGTGGAATGCTTGACCAATTTGGGATATATCCACATCCTCTATCTCTGTCTATATCCTATTTTGGGTTTGGACCACCTTAGCCAGCCAGGTAGGTTTAGATTGAATTGTAAGTGGTTCATAAGGAGTCACATTAATCATCGATGACCCTTCCTATACATCTTCCTCATAACCTTCTTCATCATGCTCTTCTTGTTTTGAGGCTTCTTCTCTTTGTTCATAAATCTGAGGAGATGAAGTCTCATCTTTTTTTGGTTGCTCCTCTTCATGTTCTTCTTTCTCTGTCTAAGTTGGTGGCATCCGTAGATACTCCTATGGTTTCTTATGCACCTGCACTGATCCATTTCCCTTAGGATTCTAAGTGTGTACACTAGTATCAATCTCTCTTTCCTTTAATCCTTCTTGGGTGGATGTATCATTTTTTATATCCCTGATTTCTTATTTCTCACCCAATTGTCCATCTCCCTTGGTCAGACTCTCTTTGCTTGATGGTAGAATCTAAACTTCAGCCTATTGTTAATTTTCTTTCACCTACTCAGAAAGGATTTCCTCATATTGGAATGGTGGAGGCACCTAAACATCAATCTAAATTGACCCCTATTGGACATCCATGACCTTACCCATATCTACATCTAGTACATCTTGTGATGCCTCCTTGAATCTTGGAATTCTTTCCAAATGAGACACATAGAATTCATCAAGAGGAAATTTACCTTCAACCTAGACCCCATGTTTTATACTTGTTTCATATCCTAAGGTCTCCTTCTATATCTTAGGTTGAGTGGCCTCCTCTAATTCCTTTCTCTTAATAGTTGTATTAGCCTTTCGAGTTCACCTCGCTAAAGGAACATCCTCCTCAATAAAATCTTCTTCTGCTAATTTTTCCAAAGTAGGAGAGACTGAGGTCTTTATTTTGTTCCTTTGGTACACTTTATCCTTTGGATCAACTTTCTGAGACTTAGGCATGCAAAACCTAAAATATGGAATCTTGGGTTGTCTAGATGTGGATGAAGCCCCAACAGATATGTTAGTATCTAATGTCAGGCTAAATTTTGGAATAGTTTAAGAGGAACATGTAGCAGTGGATGAATCATATTTTTTCTTTGTCTTCCTATGTCCTCCTACACTAAATAAAGAACCACTCACTGTAGTTTTCTTCAAATGGCCAAAGATGACGCTAGGAGTGGGAAGAGCCTCCTTGAATATAGAGATATTAACTTTCAACAATTTTCCCTTGTCAATCTTTGCAAGCGGGTCCACCTTTGGATTCATAGGTACAAGATCCATCTTCAATGGAATGTGTATCCATTTCTTTGTAACTGCAACTACATGTCGAGTCCTTTGTTGGATGCTATCATACTTCCATTTTCCTTCTTTAACATTCAATATTTCCTAGTTATATACTTTATCCTCATTGTAGAGTGGATCCAAAACATCCTCTAAATTATTATATTTACTCCATGGAGGAATATGTACTTGAAAAACATGTTGGGCTAGCTCCAATGAAAACCTGCAGTAGTCCCTAATTTGGACTTCATAGTTGTCAACATTGTTCATCGAGTGATCTTCCAAATGCATCTCATGTTTGTAATAGGCTCCCTTGATCTTACTCAAGGTTTCGATGGGATTAAAAATAGGTCTCTTGACTCCATATTCATTTAAGGGACATTCATTCTATTCTATAAAAATAGACTTACAAGTTTGATATCTTGGACTGTGTAAAATCTGATGAATATTGGGAAGTCCCAAAAGTGCTTATGTTTCTTCACAATTTTCTCAAGGGAATCTGATAGTTTCCAACTCATCTCCATCTGAATAATATTTTCCAAGGGTTATCTTGGTAGTTTCTTAGGGTTAAGAAAAGAACATGCCACCCTGATGTATAAAAATCTTCGAAACTGGATGTAGTAGCTTCCGATCATCTTTACTTTGGTAGCAGCTACCTTCGATAACCTTTTGGCATAATAAACCTCAATTGATTGGATAGTTTTCAAAATGAAGGCATCATTGATAATCCTATATTTTGGACTATCAACATTGAGTTTCTCCTTCCTCGCCAATTGGGGATACACTGTATAAGGATGGTCATTTGAGTCTTGCAGGGATCCCTTCCTGTAAAGTCTTGGTTACTCCACTCGTACTGCTAGCAAGTATACAATGTAGGAAGTCAAATAAAACCTCATTTTTTTCTTCACATTCTATAATTTCTCATCAAGGTTTTCACTGATTATTTGTCCCTATTTAATCTTCTTTCTCCTTTCCCTGATTAGCTCGATGATGAAGATCATCTAGGGCTCCAATTGCATGGCTTGTAGAAAGCCATATATTCTTCTCAAAAGAGTGATACAGTTTTATATATCTTGAAAAAAATAATATAGTGCATGTCCATTCTTTTAATATATCCTTCATTTTGAGGGTGTTCCAAGTAGTCCTTTTTTATCCAGTCTTATATGTCTGGGGTATTATGAGGTATCCTTCCTCTCATTCCCTGGAAATATTATAATAACTATCTACAGTCAGAATGTGAAATACTTATTCTATGACGTCAGGGTGGATATAAAATAATACATCACCAACTTTATTCTTTACACATCGCTCATCAGGTACATAGTGATCTACGATGGTCATAATGAGGTCTAGATAGAGATCGACACCGAGTGTCCTATAGTGTTAACTATCCCAGAGAAAACCATGGCCATGGTATCTGATTATCAACTATAAGGTTATTTTATTTCTTTCAAAAAAGGGTTGGAGTCCATGTGTAAAATATCCATGTCTATAATCTCACTATGGAGATTATCCATCATGGAAGGTGTGTTATAGCTTTTGAAATTGTACTTCATCGAGAGGGTCATAGACATATTTAGAATCTTACACTCACAAAATACATTTGTCACCATGATTTATTGGCTGCATAAGATAACTTATATAAAACAATTGAACTTAACAAATGAGAAAAAACTAGCCTAACAGGCCCTAGAAAGCTAGAATACCAAAACAAAACCACCAAAACCCAAAGAAAAACACAAAAAGAAAGCCAAAATAGAGACAAAAGATTTTTTTGGAAATTTTGGACTTGTGAGGTGTCAAGGTCTGATAACCTTGTTAGGGTTTTCAAACCTCTCAAACCCTAATGTCCTGTGTCCACTAAGATGGAGGTTGGGGCTCCGGGGCTCTGATACCCCTTTTGGGTTTTCATAGTTTGAAAGCTCTGATACCAGATGAGTTTCTCAAGATTCCCAAGGCAAGGGAAATGTCGATTGTTTAAGTTCAGGTTGTGGGATTTTGTCCCCCTTTTTGAGTTTATCTGATACCCCTTTTGGGTTTTCATAGTTTGAAAGCTCTGATACCAGATGAGTTTCTCAAGATTCCCAAGGCAAGGGAAATGTCGATTGTTTAAGTTCAGGTTGCGGACTTTTGTCCCCTTTTTGGAGTTTCAGAGTTTGAAGACTCCGATACCTAAAGGGTCTCTCAAAATTCCCAAGGAAAGGGTGATATTGATGCATGAATATGGGGAATGATCGGGGACTCAAACCCCCTATTGATGACAAGCTAGGGTTCCGTGATGAAGCCAAAGGTATGGGCTTAAACACTAAGATCCAACAAAATATTTTTCCCTAAAATCCTATAAACTAACCAAAACACTACAAAACCAAGGAAATATGGAGGGAAAATAAAATAAGGGAAAATGTAACCAAACCCTACCTCTAAAAGAAAAATGAGAGCGAACAAGCCGCGAGAATAACAATGAACAAGAAAAAAATGGAAAAAGACACCAAAGAACCAAAGATGCTAAAAATAAAACTAGATCGCCAAAAAAAGGGATGCACATTACTTTGAAGACAATTCTAAGCTTTCAATGTGGAACAAATGAACTCCTCAAGCCTATTTATATGCCCAAGTTTAGGATGACATCATCAGTCATACCCACCAGGCCTTGGTATATCGGGGCCTCAGGGTGTTGGGGTCCCATGACCCTTGAAAACCTTGATGCATTTGATCCTTATTGGACTTAGCATCTAAGAGGTAGGGGCAATCAAGTTTTTAGGGGACAACTTAGAGGAACAACTAACTCCCAAAAGAGAAAAACTTAGAGGAATAAACCAAGAGCTAAAAAGAAAGAAAAAAGGATAGAAAGGGATGACCTAAGTCGATACCCAACTATCAAGATCATGGGCCCACAATCTGAATCACTGGGATATTGACTAGACCAACCATAAGGGTCCCAAAATGAGAAAAATAAAATAAAAAAGAGGGGTCCCCATTAGGCCAAGTAGCCCAAATGGTGCGTGAGTTGTGGAGACACAACAAATAACCCTAAAAAAGGAGAAATGGCCAAGGCATTTCTTCACCAACAACTAATATTCCAAACTTGTCTCACAATAAAATAAACACAGATAATTACTTATCAAAACATCATTTCACCAGCCTCTAAATTGATATCCAATGGAAAAATATCTAGTGTGTGTTTTATGTGTATTCATTCCATTTAAACCTTGGAGGAATTAACTCAAATGAATTTCGATGAAAGAGCAGTCTTGACAAAATTGGCGAGGAATCTCTACGAATGGCTTTTCTTCCAGTCAGGTGTCAATAGGGCCCTGATAGATTTTCCTGAGATTTTTCAATCTAACATTTCTCTACTACTAGTTAGGTATCCATAGCCTGGGTAGAGGTTGCTACAATCATCCATGTTATTCAGACTGAACGTTTTCTCTTTCAAATACAATTTGCTTAATTATTTGGATCATTTAGTAGTCCTTCATCTTTGTGAACTTCTTTATTATTTAAATTAAATTATAATTTCATCTTCTTGATAATTTGGATCACTTAGGAACTCTCTCTCTCTCTCTCTCTCTCTCTCTCTCTCTCTCTCTCTCTCTCTCTCTCTCTCNGCTCTCTCTCTCTCTCTCTCTCTCTCTCTCTCTCTCTCTCTCTCTCTCTCTCTCTCTCTCTCTCTGCTATTTTTTAGTTAGATTTGTAGGGTTCTAAAACTCGTTCTCATCCCAATCAATATACTTAAAATTACATCAATCAACACTCAACCAAGAAACCTCATGCTTTAGGTATCATATCTTTAGTGTACTTGTGATTTAGATAGCTACCATCGAATATTATTCAAATTCTTGATTAAAAAAAACTTCCATTCTAAACCTTTGAATATAGTTTTCTTGCAAGGACACATATTTAAGAAATTTTGACTAATAAATACCCATGCCCTACATAAGGAACTAGTTGGGATGTACCTCCTATCAGGAAAATCTGTAAAAAACACTGACCTTGTGATAGGAATATGAAAAGGAAATGAAAACAACCAAACAATACAAACTAGAGAAGAAAATTCTCTAAATTTATATAGTATATGGACAGTAAATCCTCTGAATCTCAAGACCTGAAGTAATGTTTGAGGAACTGACCATTGATGGGAAATAGAACCAACTCCCCATCCAAGGCACTGATCCTAAAAGTATTTTCACCCAATTTTTTTGTGATTTGGTATGGGCTAGTCCACAGTCTTTCAAACTTGGTGTGGTTGCATGTCTTCTCTTTTTCCTTGTCCCACATGAGAACAAGATTGGAAATCCAAAAGGCTTTGATTGTATCTATCAAACCAACACTTGATAATAGCTTTATTCTTGGACACATGTTCCAAGGTTATTTTTTCTTTTCACTTCAAGATCAATTAGGCTCATGAGCCTAGTCTTCACTCTATCCTCACCCTCAACATATCTGGTCATAAACTTCAATACTGGGATTTTTAGGTTCATAGGAAAAATAGGTTCTAGGCCACAGACTATCTGGTAAGTATTAATCCCTAAGTTTTGTTGATGATTAGTGACCAACACTTATTCATTTAATTAGGAACTTTTAGTTGGTTATCACTGTGGCCGAGAAAAACATTCAAGGCCGAGCACCATTGCCAAGAAAGTTTTAGGTTTCCAAGTTACATCATGCCGAGCCGAGTAGAATATTAAGTGTCGAGCGACAGAGATGTTAAGTGCTGAGGAGAATAGTTTTCGCATACATGTCAGGATTGATTCAAACTTTGATGTGAAATGTTTAGGCCAACTTGTATGGGATTTGGGCCAACATATGTACGCATTTATTATTTCTCTACTGAGTTAATTACGCATTTAATTGTTTTATACTATGCATGGCATGGAGCCAATCAGAAAATCAGAGTGCCTTGGAGGCATAAATAATAGATCTTGATTGTTGATCTAGATCTCGCTACCAGATCTGTAAAGACATACAAGATTTCTTCTAACCCTAGAAGTAGAGAGAGAGAGAGAAAGAGAGAAAGAGAGAGAGAGAGAGAGAGAGAGAGAGAGAGAGAGAGAGAGAGAGAGAGAGAGAGAGAGAGAGAGGGGNAAAGAGAGAGAGAGAGAGAGAGAGAGAGAGAGAGAGAGAGAGAGAGAGAGAGAGAGAGAGAGAGAGAAGGGTTGTTGTTCATGAAAGATGAACAATGAGTTATTTTGAGAAGCCTAGATCAAGCAGGATAACTGAGCAGTGAAAAGTAGAGTAAAGACATATCAGATTGTGAGATCACATAAGGTATTGGAAAGAGCAAATCTATCATCATAATCTGAGTGCATAACGAAGGATCACTACTTGAAACATTCTAACAAGTGTATGAGGTAAAAATCTCTTAACAGAGTGGTTCTAGTAGACCATTTTAAATCTCTTAGTTGAGTGCTTACTTTACATCCTTTGACAAGGTAGATTGTAATGATCTATAGTTCTTAAGTGAATAGACCTTTAACCAGGTAGATTGCATTTTGTAAACAAACTCTTGTATCCCTAACAAGCACACTTTATTGTTGCAGTAGTGAAGATTTTGTGGGTGTCATCCCCACCCCAATTTTACCTATTTGGGTTTATGGGTTACCAAAATTATGTGTTATGAGTTATATATTTCATGATGTGGGTACTATATGATGTTAGGTTAAATTCCTATATGTATAAATGTGGATCAATTTGTTTTAAGTGGTTAAGTTTTAAGATCTGATTCACCCCCCCTCTCAGTATCTTGCTTTCCCATTATTGTACTTCCAACAATTGGTACAAGAGCTAAGTTCTCCTATAAAATTTTTAATCATCTTGTGAGTAAAGATCTTGAGATGGAGGTTTACAAGTTGGGTAAATTCATTAAGAATCAGAAGATCAAGATTCAGCTAGCATTACATCAGCTTGGGATAGCAAGACAAGAATTGAAGAAATCATTGACAGCTAGGAAAGATTTGGCCAAACAAATGAATGATACTCATTCTCAGGAAGATGACACTTTAAATCTATTTTAGAATGGATATTCTACTGAGATCGATGCAGCAATTGTAGATCTACTAGAAAAGAACAATGTACTGTGTGAAGAAGTCAGAAACTTGAAAAGAGAACAAGAAATGTAGACAATGAGACTATGTGAAGTAGTGGAACAAAAGAAGAAAGCTGAAGATGAAAAAACTATGACAGAAGAAGATAAAAGAATGATAACTGTCAGACTTGATGAAAGGACACATGATGTGCAAATGATGAAAATCAATCAGGTTGACATGGAAAATCAACTGCTACTTGCAAATCAAGAGATTAGTAGGAAAGATATGGAAATAATGAATCTGAGATCTGAGCACAATCAATTGAAAGATGATTTGAGATCCGAGAAGGAACTAAATGAAAGGCTGAATAAACCTAATGAAGCTTTGACTCATTTTGAGAATCTGATGGAAGCATCAAGAAGACCAAAAGAATCTTCTGGATTAGGCACACTGAACCAAAGACATCTACTGAGAAAGGAGAATCATCTAAGAATGGTGAAAGGAGGAATGCAAAGACAAAGCACAACAAGCTTGTTTTCCACCACTATGGAAAACCAGGTCATACAAAAAACATTTACCGAAGCAAGAGAGGTAAGTCCAATCCTAAACCTAAGTTCAATGGTTACTGTTTTAATTGCAAGAAATTTGGACATAAAACACATGAATGTTGGGCTGAAGCAAGTGATGCACCTCCCAAACCAAGATTTAATGGTTATTGTTACAAGTGTCAGAAATATGGTCATAAAGCACAAGACTGTAGATCCAATGCTAAACAACAATGGACATCAAATAAATAAACAAAAGCACCTAGGAAAGGAAACACTTACAACTGGGATTATAACACAAGGCAGAGTTGTCATTACTGTGAAGAATATGGAAAATCTAAGAGTTGGATGAATGGAAGCCTAGTCTATTTTAGTTGTTTGAAGATTGGTCACACTAAGAGAGAGTGTAGGAAAAGAGTACCTACTCCTACTGTTGAAGAAATAAGAGCACAGATGAACTATACATGGGTAAGGAAAATAGAGTTGAGCAGCATTGAAACCACTAAAGCCGAGGTCACCCAATCTAATGGATTAGGTGATCACACCATCTCTAACTAAGCAATAGAGGTATGTAAGGAACTGCATTTAAATTTCAAATCTTACATCAGTTCCTAACATATAAATGTGCCAAAATACATATATGCATATGTTGAGATGCACAAGGACATGTTTGTGACAAGTGCTGAGAAGAGTTAAATGCACTATAGGTGCTGAGTTGGTTGGTTGAGTAAGTTTTGTGATGTCTGAGTATGGTAAGCCGAGTGGTGTGCAAGTTGTGTTAGTCATCCAATGACAGTTGGTTTGCACTAACCCAATAGGAAGAATATTTATTACTTACCTACCTTGACCTTTTGAGTCTATATAAGGAGGAATAATTTATGCTTCAATTTACCTTGAAATTTTTAGTATTCATAGAGCGATCAAAGAAGTTGTAGAATTGATCTTAGTAAAGTTTGTTTTGAGCTGTCGAAAACCCTAAGGTGAACAGTGCAAAATGTTAATTGCTGAGGTACCCTATTCTTCATCTTTGAACCCTAATTTTAGAGATTATGGCTGCAATTTCTTCCACACCAGTCAAAGGAATAGAGGAGGAGTTGAAACAAATTAAGCTATTAATAATTGATGCATGTGCACCTCCTAACTTTCGAGTCATTCCCAAAAGTGCAATTTTAGGTGATCAGAATGGAGCCCTCTCATCTATTCCACCAAAGGTACTTATGATCCATGATGTTAGATCCTGTTACATGGTTAATATTGGTGAAGTAGGTGATAGTGAATTGAGGAAATCCTACAACAAATTATGCAAAAATGGAGTTCTGAAAGACGAATTCAAGCATTTTAGCCGACAAAGGGTTAATTCATGCCCTAGATTTTCTGCTAGACTTCAAGGATGAATGGATCAAGGTTTTTCTAATCCAAGTTCATAATATGCATATGTGGCTGGAAAATGGACCAATTAGGATCACTAAAGATATTATTCATCGAGTAACTCAATATCCTATTATCAGTGGAAAGTGAACAATGAGAGATCAAAGTAAAGAAGAGATAGCATCTAACATTGGAGATATCTAGAACAATAGAGGTATGACTATCTCTACAATTGAAGATTTAGAACTTGAATTTGGAGTGAGAGTGATTGCACATAATTTTTATCAGTCGAGCCGACTGGATAGTGTTCCTTGCACAAGTATGGACCAAGCATGGAAGATAGTCAAGAAGAATCACACCTACGACCTTGCCAAGTTGCAATTGACACAACTAGCTGAGAACTTACTATTGATCAGAAAAGATAAAAGCTCATCATGTAAGTTTGGCTATTTACTAGTTTGCATATTATTCTATGTATAGAAGTCATTTCCTACACTAGGATATATTGTTTGGAAGAAGGATAGACCTATTACTGTGCAGATTAGTGAATGTATTCAGCAATTAGGAAATAATTTCAATAGTATTATGGGAAATTACTTTATGGAATTCAAAAAGAGAATGAGGTTGAGGACTAGAATTCATAGTTCGCTTGTGGAAAAGCACTATGAGGAGATATGTTTTCTAGTTGACAGAGATTACACATACACTCAGGCTGTGACACCTAGGGTATCATGGCTGGAGCCATTTCCCTATGAAGTTAACATTGATGAAATGTCAGCTGCTATAACAACACTCCTAGTAGAGGAGATTGATACAAAAGAAAAGAGATTTGGAAATTATGACGAAGCTAAGGCAAAGATATCCATGAATCTTAAGGTAGGAACCATGGAAAGAAAGAGGAAAAAGATTGTGAAAAATCTGATGAAAATGGTTGGATTGCCGAGTAATGAGGAGCTAGAGGATGCACCTCTAGGCATATCTACTAGAGAAGGAGAAGATGTATCTAAATAAGAACAAGTAGAAGTTAGTGAATCTGAAGAACAGATTCCTGTTAAGGAAAAAGGAAAGAAACTAGCAGTAGCGAAGGTAACCAAGCCGAGACAAGAAAAACCAAAAGTTACCCCTCCCATTACCAATTGTCCAAGGACAAGGGCATCTACTGTTACATCTCCAGCAGTGCAAAAAAATGTATATGAAAAGAAGAAGATTGGAGAGAGTAGTTCTGGATCAAAGACTAAATTTGCAACAAAGGTTGTGTCGAGCCTATAGGTAAAGAGACCTAGAAGGAAACTATATCTGGATCCAGAAATTGATGAAGAAGAAAAGACTGAAACTGATGGACCCAGCAACATACCAACAACACCATTCAAGAGACCAACTGATATTAATGAGGTATGTGAGAATTTGAGAAATTTTGCAGGGTTATCTGGTTTTAAGTTTATCAAATATGAGAAATTAAAGCTAGAAGATAAGCACAAAGTTCAAGAAGCACTATTAGATATGATGAGAAATTTTAAGTTAACTCCTATAGAGATAGGAAATAATGTTCCAAGTGAGTTATATGAGTTTCTATCTAGCAAATGAGAATTTGCACTCACAACTGAGAGACAGATTCAAGAAGGCACATTAACTCAAGTCATTCCTGAGCTAACTAAGAAACAAAGAGAAAAATTTGTTGAGGAGTATAAGCATAAATTCATACCTAAACAAAGAGGTTATGCTATTTTGAAAAATGATATTGAAAGTATAGTACAACAGAGTACTAGGATTTGGAAGGAAATCTTTGGATTGATTGCTCCAAAAGAGTAGAAGACTGATGAAGGAACATCTGAGCCTGACAAGAATAGAGCATAACCAAAAAAACAAATAGAGATAGTAAAAACTATTGATCTGACAACAGACAGTCCAATTGATCTCACAATTGATATCTCTATCAATTTGGATGTTGAGGGTCGGGATGAGCCGAGAGACACAAGTAGAGAATCACCTAATAAGACTACTGAGGCTGAAGGAGAGAAAAGTACAGAGGAAGGTGTAGAGAGAAATCAAGAGAAACCTGAGGATAAAGTTGAACCAAAGGAAGTAGAAAAGGAGAAAATAGATGAACAAGAGGTAATTACACAAAATTCACCTATTTTAGAGGTTGTGCAAATAGTCTTAAATAGTGGTGAGGAGATGAGAGATATTGACAATGAACCTAAAGAACAAGAGGTAGTACAAGTGTTGGTTGGTTTACCACCCTCGGCATCATCTACTCCCACTGGACTCAAAACAGGAGGTACGTCTGATCAATAGGAAATTTTGATTGAATTGAAAGATGCAATGGTGACTACTACTGAAACATGAAAAGGTATTGTAGAAGCAAAGCTGAGCTATAGCTCACCAGAACTTAAGAGGAGGAAAATCATGAGGAAGAATTCTCCCACTCCTAATGTCACATTAGATGAATTTATTGTGATTCCACCATGGGATCCCAATGTTTTATCTTATGAATAGATTGAGACTCTTCAAGAATTACTCAAGAGGAAGAAAAGGCAGGAAGAAATGAAAAGAGAGCAGAAGCAAAAGCATGTGTTACATGACATCAAGGATATATTTGTAAAAGTTTTTAATATGGAAGATGACAATCCTCAAGCCCCTATTCTTGAATAGTTAGTTCATATTGTGCAAAAGGTGAATGATGACAACATTGAATCTAATGAGAAGTTATTGCAATGGTCTGAGAGGAAGTTCAAGAACAAAGTACTCGTGAAAATCTCAGGAGAGATTGCAGTAAAGTAGGTTGAACTTTCTTCTCTTATAGAAATTTTGGAGGAAGTTGCAACTAATGTTTATTCTTTGTATAAGAAGTTATGTGATGTTGAATTATTCACAAAGGATAAACTACAGGCCATAGAGAAATTGCAATTAGACTTAAAGTCAACTAGAAGTTCACTGAGTATGGATGCTAGCACTAGCTCCTTACATTTCAATAGATTGACAAATGCACAAAGGAGGATAGCCCAGCTCATGGCTAAAGATGGTTGGATAAGGACCAAATTGATTACTATCTAGACAAACCTGATACCTCATCTAGAGGTAATTCAGAAAGAACTTTTAGCTGCAAAAGAATTGGTTAAGACAAATTTGCATCTCTCCACTATAGAAAGTTTAGTAAGTCTAGTTGTCAAGCTAGAAGTCAAATTAGAGATTATGAAGTTTGTTAAGGACAGCTGGGACACAACATTTGTGTCCACATTACACCTTCATAAATATTTTTTGGATAGGTATAACTTGAACCCACCTACAATTAGTTACAAAAACAAGGGGGAATATGATAGGAATGACAGGGATACAACATAAGAAGATCAGTAGGTATCAATGTAAATTTTTTTTTTGAAGGCATGTATACTATGTAAAATTTTGTATGTAGTATGGTGTACATTCCTAGGGGGATTACATTGTGTAATTAGGCAACATTTTGGATGGAATGAAACAAAAGAAATGATTAGTGTGTTTTTTCCACTAATATAAGGGGGAGATTGTTAATCCCTAAGTTTTGTTGATGATTAGTGACCAACACTTAGTCATTTACTTAGGCAGTTTTAGTTGGTTATCAATGTGGCCGAGCTAAACATTCAAGGTTGAGCAACATTACCCAGCAATTTTTAGGTTTCCAAGTTACATCATGCCGAGCCAAGTATAATATTAAGTGTCAAGCGATAGAGATGTTAAGCGCCGAGCAGAACAATTTTTGCATACATGTCAGGATTGATTCAAACTTTGATGTGAAATGTTTAGGCTGACTTGTATGAGATTTGGACAGACATATGTACGCATTTATTATTTTTCTACTGAGTTAATTATGCATTTAATATTTTTATACTATGCATGGCATGAAGCCAATCAGAAAATTAAAATGCCTTGGAAGCATAAATAATAGATCTTGATCGTTGATCTAGATCTCACTGTGAGATCCGTAAAGACATATAAGATTACTTCTAACCCTAGAAGGAAAAAGATAGAGAGAGAGAGAGAGAGAGTGTGTGTGTGTGTGTGTGTGTGTGTGAGAGAGAGAGAGAGAGAGAGAGAGAGAAGGGTTGTTGTTCATGAAAGATGAACAGTGAGTTATTTTGAGAAGAAGCCTAGATCAAGCAGAATAATAGAGCAGTGAAAAGCAAAGTAAAGACATATCATATTGTGAGATCATAGAAGGTATTGGAAAGAGTAGATCCATCATCAGCATTTGAGTGCATAACGAAGGATCACTACTTGAAACATTCTAACAAGTGTATCAGGTGAAAATATCTTAACAGAGTGGTTCTAGAAGACCATTTTAAATCTCTTAGCCGAGTGCTTACTTTACTGTAAGTTTAAATCCTTTGACAAGGTAGATTGTAATGATATTTAGTTCTTAACCGAATAGACCTTTAACCAGGTAGATTGCATTTTTTAATCAAACTCTTTTAGCCCTAATAGGCACACTTTATTGCTGCAGTAGTGAAGATTTTATGGGTGTCATCCCCACCCCAATTTTACCTATTTGGGTTTCTGGATTACCAAAATTCTATGTTATGAGTTATATATTTCATGCTATGGGTACTATTTGATGTTAGGTTAAATTCCTATATGTATGAATGTGGATGAATTTGTTTTAAGTGGATTAGTTTTAAGATCTGATTCACCCNTTCCCCCCCCCCCCCCCCCCTCACAGTATCTTTCTTTCCCATTATTGTACTTCCAATAGTAAGGGGATGTCCCTAAAGTATTTTTAATCATCACTCGGTCTGTCCATAAGGCATATTTTAATTGGGTATGCTAGTCTCTCGAGTTGTTATCCAAGAGATACTTGATCATAGTTATCAAACTTTTATTTGTAGACTCCATCACTCCATTCCCTTGTTGATAGTAATTAGATGATAACTTGAGGATTAGATGGTTTTTAAAGTCCCATTTTGTGAGAGACGCATATGAGAATGATGGTGCATTATCTAATACAAAATTAAAGGGCATACCAAACATTGTTATGATGAATTCCTTGAGAAACCTAGTTACGACATTGGTAGTGCAGTTCTTGAATTCTTGAGCTTTCATCCATCATGTGTAGTATTTTATCACTGTTAGGATATATCTATGGCTTGTAGAGGATGGTGGGTTGATTGTCCCAAAAAAAATTAAACCCCATTGGGAAAATGGGCACACTTCATACACTCATTTCAAGGGCATTGCAGGGTTTATTTCTCATGTATCACATGTCTTACATATATGACATGATCACACTTGTTCATTTTTATATTTAAATAAAGTAGGCTAATGTTATCCTGATCTTAAGATTTGATGTGTAGTGGCCTCTACAGACTCATGGTCTGTGCCATATTTGTCATGAAAATCAACTAGAATTTTTTTTCTTCAATTCTATCCAAACACCTCAAATATAACCCATCATAATTTCATTTTTACAACTATCCATTCTTAAACATCTATGAATTACATTTGGTCCTTAAATACCTTCTCTATAAGCTCTTCATTCCCTCTAGGCACCAATTCTGAAGAAGATAATATACCACATCTTGGTACCAAAAATATGAGATTACTCATTCATTTGTGTAAGACTGGAACACCAATCCTTCTTGCATTCCTTCCATAATCTTGGTTAAACCTTCGCCTCTAACTAGTCTCATAGGTTGGATCTCTAGATCAAATTCTTGTAAAATTTCCATCCATTTTCCTTAGTGTTCCCCTAACTCATTTTGCATCACCAAAGAGTTTATTGCAAGGTCCAGGACAATACCAATCACTTTGTTCCTTAAGATGTAGTTTTTTAACTTCTTGACATCCTTTACCAAGGGATAATTTTTTACCCAGGTTGGGGTATCTAGTTTCAAAATTCTTAAGAGGGCAACTCATGAATGCAATTGATCTTTCATTTCCCCATCCTTATTTTGTGTTATAATTCCAACAAATTAATGCTTTGATTAAAATGAATATATGTTGAAGGGTAGTGTGTAAGTGGGGCTAACTAGCACTAGAGCTGTAGAAATGGAAATTTGATCTCTTTGAAGGATTTCTTCATAGGATTTTTCCATTCAATCTTAGCATCCTTCTTTAGCATGTCATTCAAGGGTTTCAATATCTCTGCAAAACCACTAATAATTTTTCTAACAAAATTTATCTTCCTAAAGAAATATTTTAACTCTTTCTTATTGTTTGGTGGTGTTAATTTGAGAATAGCCTCCACCCATTTGAGATATATAACTATCTCGACGTCTTAAATGACATTTCCTAACAATTTGCCTTGTGTGACTCTAAACACACATTTCTTTGGGTTTAGTGAGATCTCGTACCTCCTGTATCTTATAAGTACTTTCTGCAAGTCATTTATATGGTCTACCCAATCTTTAGAAAATACCATCATATTGTCCATGTACATAATAATTTAATACATTTCCCAACTAACCCTTTTAAATTAGCATTCATCGCTCGCTAAAAGGTTGCTCCAACATTAATCAAGAAAAATGACATTCGGAGATATGCAAACGCTCCCTAGTGTGGTCTGGCATTTTTATTAATGGACTTGGTGACAATCCCATGCTTCATCTTGGGTTCTGGCATTATTTAAGGGGTGTGAGGTTATTCAGTAGCTTATTTCTTTCTCCCTTATTGTGGTTTTTATTTTTTGAGTTCTCTTGTAATGGGGTTAATCCTAGTTGTATTTCTTTTGACCATTGTAATTCTATTGAGATCGATTCCCACACTCCTAGATTGTTTTGGAGGTCTTGTCTTTTTTTTTACTAAGGTGGGTTGACTTTGAAATGTTTTGGAGCCCATATGTGTCTAGTTATGAAGCATTTTTGGATGTGGCTTCCTTTTGTGCCTAGCACCTTCTAGCTTCTATCTTTTGGTGCAAAGAGTTTATTAGTACCTCTTGAGTTGGCTCTAAGGGTTTTTTTCTTGGGAGGAACCTTTTCTCAAGTAATTGGTTTCCTATTTTTACATATGGCGAATTTCACTAGTGTTTATTTTATTAAGAGGATGAGCAATGTTGATATCAACCCTTTTATTCTCCTTTTTCTATGCAGGGTCTCTTCACTTGGATGCTTAGGTTTTTTAGAGCTAATTATGGGTGGTCTCTAGGAATAGAGTTGTTGGGAGTTTTTGTTTGTATTTTTAATAAGAGGGTGTGCTTTAATGTGCTTATGATCTTCTCCCTTGTATCTGCACCTGGCATCTTCTTCCATGTTATTATATTATTTAGTAGGTGTTGGTGGGTTTCTGGTTGAAGTATTATTGGATGTGTTTGGGTGTAAGTGTCTTAAGAGGATGGAATTAAATGTTCTTACTTCCTTTTGCATGTCCTCTCTCTTTTTGTATTCCCTTCGATCCTAATGTTTTAGTTTGTGACAAGTGAGTGGATCTTGGTTGTAGGGTTGCTACCTGTGAAAGTTAGTGAGTTTCATTAGAGGTTGTATGTTATTGTCCTCATTACCTTTTCATCCCATCCTTGTTCTGGGAGTATTTTTCCCAATTTACTCTTTATAGTGCAAGGGGTAGTTGGTTCTTGGTTGTGGGGTTTTGTTGGAGTTTGGGAGAAAACTTATTTTATGTGGTTGAGAATTAGTATACTTGTTCCCTCTCTTCTCCTCTTTTTATGCTTGGCTCATTCTTCTCTACTAGATTCTTCTTTTTTTCCATGTTTCCTATTGAGGTAGATGTAATTCCTATGGAGGTGGTGTTTAGTGTGGCTAAGAAGGTGTGTTATCTCTTGGGTATTCCTTCTCTTGCATTGTTGTCTTCTATTAAGGTGGAGTGTAGTGGTACTTGTGATGGTTTTATGTAGAGTAAATGTTTTCATGTTTAAGGTTGGGGGAGCCTTGTTACAATAACTTAGAGGGGGGTGAATCAATTAGAATTAGTTTCCTCACAAATTATCCTATAGTCCCAAATTTCTCCAGATGTATACCAAAATAAATTACAACATATAATTCAACTTGGTGAAAATGTATTCTGTAATCTTAAACTTTCATCAATAGTGTTTACCGAGTATCAGTAAATTAATATTGTCATTACTGATCTAGGTCAATAAAGTAAAGTGTAAAGTAAAATAAAAATCCACAACATTCATGTACATTGACACATATATTTTTAACATGGAAACCCTGTTAAGGGAAAAACCACCTGGGACCGGTAACTCAAAATATTTTCACTCTTCTAAAGTGAGCTCAGTGAAGAGCCAACCCTATTAAAGGTTACAATGAAAACTGTTAAATGTGACCTAGTTATAGGATTTAAAACTAATAGTTCTCTCTTGACCATGCATTCACTATGGGGTCAACAATAAAATAATCAAAATTCTCTCAATGTCATAATGACTTCACTGTCCATCTTAGTTAAGAGATTTATCTCTAACAATGGTTAAAACTGATACGGTAATGATCTGATTCAAATACAACTCTATTTTGCAGATATTCAGATCTATGCTAAGTACATAATACCTTTGATAAAATTATTCACTTCAGTTCATCTCATACTTCATACTTTTTCTACTCGGTAATGCTCTTTCCTATGTTTACTAGGTGATGTGTGCAGAATAATGCTCGATTTTCTCTTTAACCAGTTTGATCAGTCATGCATAAAATTTGCATGTGTGCATCATAACATCATTTTTTAAAAAATTAATCTCTTATCTCTTATATAGACATCATGTATCATTTAATTTTCATCCTTCAAATTTTTCCTCTTAATCTTCATCTTTGATTTTCCCACTTGATCCATCCTCCGCAGTCGTATTAAAAAAACATTTCAATATTTTTCGTCTGAACTTCATTGAATTTTAATAACCATTTGATCAAATAATCAAATTTATCTTTTACCTTGAAATCATGAATTTCCAGCTCAGCATTCAAGTCGGCCTTGGTTTGATTAAATTGCTTTATTAATAGTTGTGTCAGAAATCCCTTGCTCAGTTATCACTGTGTCGTTATACATCGTGTTTTACTTGGGTATCACTGTCTCTCAATGTATACAAAACTCTTTATTTTTTGACCACATAAACATTGTTTGTTCTAGATATTCAATTCATAACAATTTTTTTCCACCATAATAATACTCAAATAAGTTGACATCAATGACAATACATTAACTGATATTGTTTATCATCACTTCTGTAAGTCGGTTGAATATCAACAAATGACTTCAACCATACAATCAGTTGTAGTTCATCAATCTCTCCCTTTGGCATTTATGGAAACACAATATGAAATATACAATAAAATTTCATACAACAAATACCAAACTTTTTTCTACAACTGCAATAATTCTATAGCTCTCCCTAGCTTGAATATAAACTTTGTCAGAATAAAAATTGACCATGCAGACTCTCCCTGTAGTTTTGAATTTTATGTTCTTGAATCTCTTTTTAGATTAGATATGTCTCTCCCTTTCTCTTTTCTCTCTTTAGTGGATAGATATTTCATTGATCATCTCTCTCCCTTTAACAACAATGGCAAAAAGAAATATGCAGCTCTTCAGTAGCCAAATAAAATATATCTAATTTTTCGTGCAGTAGGTACCTTTCTGTGTACTGATATCTCTATGTCAGTCCAGTTCATCTTTGCATCAACATTATTGATATTCTAATTTCATGTAGGTTGTGTTAGCTCTTTTTCTTGTATCCTTCAGTTCTAAAAGAGAATATGCAAACTAGACTTGGGGATCTTAGTTCAACTCACATGAATATACTTCTTTATACAAACTAAGGGGCAAGCAAAGGCTAATTGATGAGGATTTGATCCTCCTTCTTCTTTGAGCTCCACACACATAGATGAGTACACCTAAAAAAGATAAAATCTACATACACAAACACTCTCTAACTAAAATCCTTTATGCAGATATGAAAAATAGTGGATAGTTCTCAAACTTACAAGATGTGGGAGTTCAACTCAACTTATCTTATGCAAGATCCCACCTACATGATCTGCTAAGAACTAGGAAAATGACCAATGTGACAAGGATGAAATCCTTCTTCTCTTTGAGTTCTAGACTCCGACAGGCTAACCCATGGATTTCTTCTTTAAAGAAACTAACATATATCTTTACATTCACAGAATGCAAGAAATAGAATTCAAGCTCTCATATAGAAATTTAAAGGTGATTTGAATATTTGATTGATTGATGATGAGAACTACTTTTCAGAACTTAGACTAGTGCCTAATCCTGGGCAAAGAGTCCAATGAGATGTAAATCAACAGAAAACCAATTAATAAGAATACAGACAAGATCCCAAATAGAATGCCTTACAAACTATCCTTTCCTTTTCACATCTATCTATCAGATTTTCATACTAATACCCAGCCCTCTCATATTACTCACAAGACTGACTCCTTCCTTGAAGGAAGCTCACAAGTAACTGAACATTTACCTTGTAACCAACATGTTCAGAATGCCTTACATACCAAACATACAAGAGCATAAATAAAACTACAAAAAGACACCATAGATCTGAAATAGGAGATTCCACTGTATGTTATTAACATCTTTCTAATTCAATACATTCAAATAAATACAAAGCTTCAAAACTAAACCATAATCTGAAGTCTTCTATGCAGTTGTAAATTCACCATACCTGTTATAATGGAGAAAAACCCAGATATAGGAGAAAGAAAAAACAAAATCCATCACTGACACCTGTCTATCCACAAAATATTTGTAACTACTTCATCCCTCAACTACAAGAATCTGATATGATCTGGGCTCAAATAATCTGCAAAATCAGAATCCTCATTCTGAGACCTTTCTGTTGATATATGATACTTGGTATTTCAGACAAAAATTGCCCCGTGAACCTTTGAATCAAAACTCAATCTCCCGTGCATATAATTTGAAATACTTGAAATAATATTCAATAGTTTCACTATTGAATTGAAATGAAAATTTCAAATTAGCATTTTAAATATCCTTTTCTAAGAAAGTGCCACTTGGCAGTCTCTGATTCGCCTACAGGTCCACCAGGGTGAGCCCCACGTGCCACGTGGCACCACTTGTTTTGCTACCTCTGAACTGCATTGGATTGCACTACTTGGCAACCTCTGATTGGTTCTATGCATCCACTTGGCACCACGTGCCAACCAGCAATTGGCTATCTTTGTGATGCACCAGATTTTGCAATGTGTCCAGGTGCCATGTGTCACACTATTGTGTTGCTTGTATGGTTAACCACCTTGCAACTTTCTCTTTGAGGCTTAACGACAAATGTCAATTTCACCTCGGGATGTGTGCCAATTTAAAATGCCTCCTGACATGCACCATGTCATCTGCCACCTGGATGCCACCTCATCTGCTATGTTGTCACCCCCACCACGTGGCGGCTTGTCACATTGCCTCAAAGCACAAATCTTCCTCATCTTCTAATCTGGAATTAACATCGGCCATCAATTTTGCCACATCACTGCCTCATCATTCATGTGGGCCATGATGAAATATGGTTCTTCTTCCTTCGGGTACAGTTTTCAAGGTTCTCTCATGAGTTACGCGTGGAGAGCCTCTAGACTGTTTCTTCAAATAACATGTTGTGCGTTGTTGGATATAAACATCTACTTCTCCCTTTGCACCATCAATGTGGGATCAAATCTTGTTATGATTTTAAAGCCTTCTCTACTTTTTCACCCAAAATATGGGGGTCCCACCACACCCAATACTCTGTCCAGCTAAGGGGCCCACTAGTGGGCCTCTTGGATCTTACTTATTTTCATCGTTTGAGTATTACAATATAAAATCATTGTAAAAGACTCTTCACCGGACAAATATGGAATAATGCTTTTAAGCATTCTCAACTGGTATTTTCACACCTCCTCATCATACCTATGCGGGCCTACATAGTTTCTTGTGCAAGGCAGTATGCTAGCAAATATTTTGGGAGTGGCTTACACCTGCCATATTCTTTACTGCTGCGCTAGGCTCCATTCTAACCTCCTCTTGCGCTGAATGTCCACTTGTTCTATTTTAAATGCAATGTTTGATTCAAATGTTTTAAAATCCCTCTTGCCCATGTCCCATCCTGCCAATCATCATTTGTTGGAAGAGTTTTAAATGTTTGAAAGTGATTTGATAACCATGCGCTGATCTCATGTGTGAGAATCCTCCATATCAAGCGCTAGCTTTCTGGCATTTTCAAGTTCTTAAGTTTTTCCTTGTTGCTACGCATAGGCTCCTCCATTATTGTTTTGTGCTGCACAAGTTCCCTTCAACCATGCCTTACACAAGTATTTTCTACTGCATAGCATTGCCTAGCATGGAATTCCTCTTGTTTTACCTGTACAGGTAGAAGGCTGTCAAAGGTATTTTCTTTAAATGTATTAAAATGCCCCCACCAAAATGGTGTGTTGGGCTTCTTCATTATCTTTAAGAACAAAATGTAGCACTCTCCTATTTATTTGGTGACATAGACCTCTGTCCATGTGAGCAGCTACATAGCAAATGCCACGTAATTTGCCTCTTCCTTTTAAACTTTAAATTCTCCATAAAACTTAGCATAGCCTCTTATTGCATATTTGAAATGTTTTGGAATTTCCCTTCATGTGCATCATTTGTACTTAACTCAACACAAATTTTTGTTTACTTCATAGCCCACTTTGGATTTCATGTGCTAGTTCTGGAGACCACGCAGCCTTCATTTGCCTGAGAGTTTTGTATTTGGTTAAGAAATGTATTTCCTATTAGAATAGTCCCAAAGGATAACTAAGAGGGGGGGGGTGAATCAGTTATAAGTAACTTTAATTATTTTGCTTCCTTAACTTTAGAATACAATAAAGTAAATGCTTAATCAGATAACACAGTACACAACATACAATTTGATTACGGGGAAACCAAATGGTAAAAACCCCGGTGGGAATTAGCACCCACAGTGAACTATACTTGTTTATAGTAATCCCTATTAGAAGATATTTCAACCCTGTTAGGATTTATACTTTAAAATGCAATAAGTATAGTGACCTGGTTAAGGGTCGGACCCTATTAGGAGTCTTTTACAAAAAACCCTGTTAGGGGTGGTGGACTCAATGTCCAAAAGCTCACTACTTGATGGTGAAGGCTACAAACTTTTGTATAACAAATATTCACTATATCTAATGATGAACTATAGAGTAGACCTATTGTCTTGATCAGTTCCAGTGTATTACAATCTTTCACTTCTTCTTCACATAGACTCTTGATGAATGAACCAACTCTGATAATCTTCTCTGTACATCTTTCTTCTCTTTTCGTATCATTCACACTTAGCGTATCAAATTGACTTGCTATAATTATCTTACTCAAAGTATGAGATCATGGGACCTGTAAGAAAACTCTTCATAACATCCTTGTCAGCTCTACTAATCATGTAAGCATAATTACAACCACGCAAGTATAAACTAAATAGACGCGACGCTTTACTAAGTTGGCCTCACCAAATTAACTCTAACTTTGCAATCTTCTTGAAACACATTTGGCGCCTTTAGATGAATATCATCAACTCATAAATAATCATGAATATACACAACCATATCCTGAAGATAGGTGCAACTCAAGAAACATGTTACATACATCAGCTCTGAACAGATACTCTTCTAGAATTGTAACTGCCAATAACAGAATTACACAGCTTGACTACAACATCATATCTGGATCTATGTGTATGAACATAACATAATAAACATGTCAAAAACATGTATCTAACCACGTAAGTCTTCATGTCATCATTCTGATAAGTACATACAGAATTACTAATGTGTATTATATGTTTTCATCAATGACAAACATACAATCAATCAACTGCTCAGAAACAAATCTCCAACAATCTCCCCCTTTGACATTGATGGAAACATATGATATCAAAAAACATCCTTTGTTCATGGTGTCCTCTTTCTTTTACAATCTTCTCAATATCCTCATCAAAGATTTCTCTTATACTGCTGCAGTTCCTCTGACTGTGTTTTTGTTCCATGTATATACTCCCCCAGA
>MU224554.1:3857923-3872485 GCA_018584345.1 Thuja plicata
GTAACATCTCAAGAATGTTGTATTTCTTTTTCCATGTCTTCCTGTGTGCATTCTTTGCTTGAATATCTCCTTCAAACATATCTTCTAAATACTTCCATATGGTATATGCTCTGTCAATTTTCTTGATTTCAAAAAATTCACTGTCAGATAAAGCGTTGATTAGGGCTTCTTTAGCAATTGCATTATTGGTAAATGTATCCTTTTGTCTGTTAGTAGAATCATCCTTTGCAAGGTCTTTCAATGATATAATTACAACTTCTTGTGTAGCAATTTCAAAGATCTCAAAGCCAACACACTCTAGATGTGTTATCATTTTGTTTTTCCAATCTAGATAATTTTCTCCATTGAACTTAGGGCTTTCTTTTCTAAAGTAAGACATCTGATCTACCTTAAGCTGTTAGGTTTCTTCACCAAGGCACTTGGCTCTGATACCAACTGTTAGAATAGTCCCAAAGGATAACTAAGAGGGGGGGTGAATAAGTTATCAATAACTTTAATTCTTTTGCTTCCTTAACTTCAGTATACAATAAAGTAAATGCTTAATCAGATAACACAGTACACAACATACAATTTGATTATGGGGAAACCAAATGGTAAAAACCCTGGTGGGAATTAGCACCCATAATGAACTATACTTGTTTATAGTAATCCCTGTTAGAAGATATTTCAACCCTGTTAGGATTTATACTTTACAATGCAATAAGTATAGTGACCTGGTTAAGGGTCGGACCCTGTTAGGAGTCTTTTACAAATAACCCTGTTAGGGGTGGTGGACTCACTGTCCAAAAGCTCACTGCTTGATGGTGAAGGCTACAACCTTCTGTATAAAAGATATGCACTATATTTGATGATGAACTATAGAGTAAACCTATTTCTTGATCAGTTTTAGTGTATTACAATCTTTCACTTCTTCTTCACATAGACTCTTGATGAATGAACCAACTCTAATAATCTGTTATGTACATCTTTCTTCTCTTTTCGTATCATTCACACTTAGAATATCACAATTGACTTGCTATAAGTATCTTACTCAAAGTATGAGATCATGGGACCTGTAAGACAACTCATCATAACATCCTTGTCGGCTCTACTAAGCACGCAAGCATAATTACAACCGCGCAAGTATAAACTGAATAGACGCGACGCTTTACTAAGTCGGCCTCACCAAATTAACTCTAACTTTGTAATCTTCTTGAAACATGTTTGGCACCTTTAGATGAATATCATCAACTCATAAATAATCATGAATATACACATGCATATCCTAAAGATAGGTGCAACTCAGGAAACATGTTACATACGTCAGCTCTCAACAGACACTCTTCCAGAACTGTAATTGCCAATAACAGAATTACACAACTTGACTACAACATCATATCTAGATCTGCGTGTATGAAAAAAACATAATAAACATGTCAACAACATGTATCTAACCACGCAAGTCTTCACCTCATCATTCTGATAAATACATACAGAATTACTACTGTGTATTATATGTTGTCATCAATGACAAACATACAATCAATCAACTGTTCAGAATCAAATGGTGCGCTGGGCTTCTTCATTGGCTGCCAGAACAAAATGCAACACTCTCCTATTTATTTGGTGACATAGACCTCTATCCATGTGAGAAACTACATAGAAGATGCAACTTAATTTGCCTCTTCCTTTTAAACTTTAAAATCTCCATCAAACTTAGCGTAGCCTCTTATTGCATATTTGAAATGTTTTGGAATTTCCCTTCATGTGCAGCATTTGTACTTAAATCAACATAGATTTTTGTTTACTTCATAGACCACTTTGGATTTCATGCGGTGGTTCTGGAGACCACACAGCCTTCATTTGCTTGAGATTTTTGTATTTGGTTAAGAAATGTATTTCCTTTCATTGAAAGTTTTAAGCTCCTTCATCCAAAGTTGGGCACCATATCTCATGGTCTCACTACATTGGTTTTGTATTTTAAAGAAAACTTAAATCAAAATCCTTTAAAAACCTCCAAGGCTATTGGCGCACCATGCCTTTTGCATAAGTTTACTAATTTAAATGTTTCCCATATCTCTTTTATTCTCCCACGTTAGCATCTTATCATTGAAATACTCCATTTAATGTTTGGCTTCTTGTATTGCTTCTGCGTAGATTTTAAAATGCGGGCAAATTTGTGGCACGATCTTTCTTCTACAAATTGCTATTTGCAATTCAAGTTTTAAATGTTTACTTTCATCCGTCATTTCAAACTTTCTATTAATGCACAAACTTTCAACAACGCATTTTCCCTTTGTCCCTGCCAACTCCTTCTCTTTCTCACTACAAGGCTTCACTCTTGCCACATGGCCTTTGCTAAAAAAAAAATTCATCTTGACATTGCCCTGTGCAATTCTCTTGTGGTCTTATATTTTCTTTGATATTTATAAATATGCTTTGTGCATTCAGCAATCAAAGCACTCCATGAGATCCCAAACCTTTGTGGAATTAAGTTGACACATTCACATGCCAGTCACTATTTCCACTATTTCCACATTTTGATTGACATTTAATAATCTTAAAATATGAGTGCATGTGTTTAAAATATTGAGAAACCCTCAACACAACACTGATATTTTGTTCTCATGGCGTAAAGTTCATGTGCTTCAGATATGCTTCCCTATTATAGCCAATGCCCTGATCAACTATGGAACTCAAATTAATGAACTGGCAATCACTTAAAACCAGCCTTTATGACTCTACAAATTTAACTCATTAATGGCATCTAGCCTCTGGGGCTGGCCTTAAAAACTGACGAAATCAAGTAACCAGAATGTGGTGCTGGGCACACATGTTCCACGACTAACATTCTTCCATACTGCAAAATGACACCTGGTGAAACCAAACAGGTCAAAAGATTTACATTCTTCCATACTGCAAAATGATGCTTAGTGAAACCAAATAGGTCAAAATATTTCAATCACCCAAGTCACCTGTTCAGAACTATTTTGCAAATTACCCTGTCAAGAAACTATGAAATACATCTCATTTTTATTTTGAAAATAAGTTGAACGACCTCCTAAAGACCTGAGCTTCTGGACATTGGAAGTATGCTATATGAAGAACATGGATCCAGAAGGACAACTCATGATGATCAACGGGTCACATTTGGGAGCCCCTCAAAGGTAGCCACTTGGAAATATTGAAAACAGAAAACACAAGGAATAATGATTTCTGCAAATGATAAGCATCTGGGGAAGTGTGCATGCAAAATCCTCAAGATCTGAGACCTTGCAAACTTGAATAAAATTTGGTCTATAATGCAGGGCATCCATTTTCCTTATATGATGAATCACATGATTCAATTTATAACATCACGAATAGGGCCTCCGACCAAACTGTGTAACTGACCTGCATTAAATTGTTAGAAATTGCAAATGGAATCATTTTGGCAAACTGGCCAAATGGATTCATCATGGCCTAAAAATATTCATGGTGGGACATTTCCATGCCTAAAATATAGAATAACTTTGAATTATATTTGACCTTGAATCGGTTGAAAACATGGAAACCACAAAGCAGGCTACTTGGAAAATTGCATTTCATCATTTGGCAAATTGATAGAAAATGCAAATGAAACTGGCTTAGCAAACGAACCAAATGGAATTTTCATGAGCTAAAGATGGAGACACATGAAGTATTTGACCTCTAGATCACAGTTCAAAAGGATTTTTCTCAAATGGTTCAAATGATTAAAAGCTACAATTGGTCAAACAGAGCTACTCAGAATTGTGGGCAGAACAAAGAAACAGGACATTTCTGGAAGACCAACTTTGAGGGATCAAAAAACCTATCAAACAGGCTCAAAATGGATTGGGCTTTGAAACACAAGTTCTCTAACATACACTTTAAAAATCCCCAAAGTGGTGGGCCATTAAACTTAATAGGACACAAAATATTAGAATGCAAACAGGGTCTGCTGCAGCAAACTAACACTTTGGCAAAAATGCAGATTGGACAATTGCTCAAATCAAGACATCACGAAACAACTCAAAACTTGAAACTGATGAACTAGGATGTCTTCATATGCCTAAACAAGAGTGATGAACACTTGACATGTATGAAAAAATTCAGAATTCCATCTGGGCAAATATGCATAAAAGCATATATAGGGATTCAAACTGCAAAATTTTAACATGGTACTTCAAAAACCCTTACTGTGTTTTTTAGTCCCAACAGTGGCTCTGACTGTGGAAACGTGCCCCATATGGGCATGCAAATAATCTTAGAATCATTGGTAGAAGAAGACCACCAAAAAAAACAAGAAATCAGACTTTTCTCTTCATTTTCTCTCTCTTCTCCTTTTCTCTCCAAGAACAGGGAACCTCTTTATTGAAAGAAAGGATGACACGCAATTGAAAGGAAAGCAACTGTATAATATATACAAATTATCCACAAAATGCCTCAAACCCTTTCACAACTAAAAGTAACACTTACCCCTATCAAAAATCTGATTTGCATCTCCATGCATCAGAGGTAAACTGAAACCATCACTTTCATTTGCCTGATCCAACACATTACAATATATCTTTAGCACATCACATATAAAAAAATCAGTACCCTTAATTTCACCATGCATTGGGAAACTACAAAGGCACTGAATGTGTGGATCACTATGAAACTCAAGGCGATGACATTCTTTACAAAACTTAACCAACCAAGAAAACATGGATTCCAACTCCAACACATAGCTGGAGAAATGTTAACTTGCTTGAACACATGCTTGGATTTTAAAGGGATATTTTTCAAATTCATCCTCATATGTATCATGCATATAATCAAGTGAATCGTGATGAACTACAACTTGTGACTTCAGATTTAGTTCATTCTTGAAAACAACATCATGCTAGATTGAAAAAAGGAAAATACTCATTTTCAGCCTGATACTTATATGCTCTTGATGATTCACTTTGAAAACCATTAAACACATTGCATCAACACTTTCTACATCCCCTTCTTGCAAAAAAGAACATACCTCTCGCTGAAGCAAATAATCTGATGCAAAATCTAAATTCTCTTCCGGCTATACACAAAACACTTTGAGAAGAGGCTCCAACAAATTAGCACACAATCCATCATTCATATTCTCATCTTGGCATACATTTTCCTGACATATACCACCGCTATGATAAACATTATCAGCATTGATAGATTCCTCTTGACAAAACACTGATTTCACACCATTTAAAACATCATAACTATTAATGCCCAAATCAAACAAGTTGACACCCATTTCTAGTTCAAAGGCAAAACCAGATTTAATCTCCATATCATAAGAAGTGTTTTCTTGAAAACTCTCATAATTTGGTTCATACAAATCTAATATTGACCCACCAACAGTAGCTTCGTATTCATTCTCATGGTTTTAAGGATCAACAATTTCACATGACAAATTAGAGATTGAAAGCATAAAAATTGAGGAATCAATAATATCAGCATTACTAGCTGAAAAAAAGGAACTCATTGTTGTCTTGGACACATCAGTATCCTCATAATCATTTTTGACACATGGAAAATCTTCCTCCTTTTCACAAGGATGCATATAAACCATTAGTTTATCTTCATAAAAATCAAGGCCATTGTGGCTCCATGAATCCTCTTCTTCAACCAATTCCTCACAAATATCATCTTGGACATCCCCTTGTGACAGAGACATGACTTGAGAAAAATCTTCTTGATTTGAAACAATGTTTGGAACTCCTTGGCTCACATCTTTTCTGACAAAAGACTACCCACAACAACTTTCATCTCTATCATAGCTGACACTTTGTTGTTCATAAAAATCTTCCTCAAACTGGAACAAAAAATCTGCATTATTGCACTGAAAGGAAAAAGGTTCCATAGACTGAATTGAAAAATCATCCATTATGGATTCATCTTCAATGTCTTGACATTCACTAATCTCATCATCATCACAATAGTTAGCATTATCAATATTACAATCAGATTTGACACCAACAAAGTAACTAGATTTAGTATCAGCAAAGTGTGATAGAACTACCTCATTTGGGGCTTCAAAATCATCACCAGATAAATCATCTTCCCCTTCGTTACTTTCCACATTTGACTGCAAGCCACTTATCTCTACAGCACCAAAACCGAAACATCTAGTTTCCAATTTATTAGGTGTGTAACCATTGTAAACATCTATTTCTTCATTAAGGGCATCATAAAATTCTTTACTAACCATATTCACATTAATATGAGGGGCAACTGCTATTTTTTGAATATATTCTCCACTCACATTTTGTGTTGAAACACAATTTGAAACAAGGTTAGTAAAATCAACATGCATGAAGACATCTTGATAGCGGTCTTCACTTCTTGGTCCACACCCATCTAAATCATTTGATACATTATGACAGTGATCCTTAGTATATAGAAAACCCCTTGGGATGATTCCATACAAAAAATTATTTTCAATATCTATTGCTTTCATAAATGCATGATGCATATTTTCAGGCTTTTTATCTCTTAACAAGCAACTCACCCTTTTTCCAAATGCCCCCAAATAAACAACCAAACAAACAGCGTCATTTGGTCTCAACTCCATTAGCATTCAACCCAATTCTTTTGCAAATCTAGAATTGAAAGGAGGAACCATCTCACCATTCTTTATTTGTATCTCCATGAAATTCTTTATCACTGCAACTAGGTTAACCTTTTCACCAAATTGCTCCATAAAAGATGATCTTAACTCTTCCCATGAAGAGATAGAGCATTCCGGCAGAAAAGAGAACCAACACCTTGCATCCTCTACCAATGATTGGATAAACAACCTCATATACACATCTTCATATTAAATATCAAAATCCTCCATCAAGTCCATGAATTTTCTATAATGCTCTTCAACATTTTCCTCTTTCCCACCACTGAATCTTGGCAACTTTTCTCTGATTTCATATGGAAAGGAATTCGGGTAACCATAAATACCTTCAAAATTTAGAGTTGGATACAACTTAATGCTGAAGCTCTGTCTACTATACTATTGTAACATCTTATTAAACATGGTTACAATCGAACACACACAAGACTGGAAATAGTCAAAGTAAATTCCCACACGCCTTCATAGACTTTTCAATTTGACCATACAGGACTTGATCAAACTTCTCAAACAATTTGCATATTATACTCAAACATGAAAGTTGAAGCTAACAACAATATAATATGCAAACAACATTGCAGCACTTTTCCCTTTCAACTGGTGCTGATATCACCTAATAGGGAAAATTTTAATAACTAATTTTCATGGATTAACAGCTATCCAATGAAAAACAAAATGCCTAGAATATGATGAAGCTTCTGTGAACTATTTGATTTGAAGTCACCTCCAAATCACCTTCAAAAACTTAGTAGAGCTGCCACCTCTTATGCAGAGGAAAATATTGTCAGTTGAGATCTCTTTCCCAACTCTAACCTTCTTCAAATCAACAACTTACATACATCCCTTTATGACAAGTCCTCAAATGAATTCCTCTCTTGATTATATTTTCAGTTATAAGAGCCTGAAAATCTGCTGCCTCTATCTCTGCAAGTCCAACTTCTTAGTAGTCCTTTTTTTAAATAACATGCACACTGGTGCAAATAAGAGAATTCGGAGTCACCACTCACCACATGTGAGATTGTATAGGTATTTCTTCAAGAACTCAGACTTTGAGACATTTTTCACTTACAGACAAAAAACTTGACTCACTTTACAAAATAAGAGGAAAGTTTCTTTGTAAAACATGACTTTATGACTTCAATGGCTTCCCCAGTAGAGTCGCCATTTTGTTAGCTCTTTTTCTTGTATCCTTTAGTTCTAAAAGAGAATATGCAAACTAGACTTGGGGATCTTAGTTCAACTCACATGAATCTGCTTCTTTATACAAACTAAGGGCCAAGAAAAGGCTAATTGATGAGGATTTGATCCTCCTTCTGCTTCGAGCTACACACACTTAGGCGGGTACACCTAAAACAAGCTAAAATCTGCATACACAAACACTCTCTAACTGAAATCCTTTATGCAGATATGAAAAAAAGTGGATAGTTCTCAGACTTACAAGATGTGGGAGTTCAACTCAACCAATCTTATGCAGGATCCCACCTACATGATCTACTAAGAACTAGGAAAATGACCAATGTGACAAGGATGAAATCCTTCTTCTCTTCGAGTTCTAGACTCAGGCAGGCTAACCCATGGACTTCTTCTTTAAAGAAACTAACATATATCTTTACATGCACAGGATGCAAGAAATAGACATTCAAGCTCTCATACAAAAATTTAAAGGTGATTTGAATATTTGATTTATTGATGATGAGAACTACTTTTCAAAACTTAGACCAGTGCCTAATCCTAGGAAAAGAGTCCAATGAGATGTAAATCAATAGAAAACCAATTAATAAGAACACAGACAAGATCCCAGATAGAGTGCCTTACAAACTATCCTTTCATTTTCACATCTATCTATCAGATTTTCATACTAATACCCAGCCCTCTGGGATTACTCACAAGACTGACTCCTTCCTTGAAGGAAGCTCACAAGTAACTACATAGTAATCTTGTAACTAGCATGTTCAGAATGCTTTACATACCAAACATACAAGAGCATGAATAAAAGTACAAAAAGACACCATAGATCTAAAATAGGAGATTCCACTGTATGTTATTAACATCTTTCTGATTCAATACATTCAAATAAACACAGCTTCAAAACTAAACCATAATCTAAAGTCTGTTGTGCAGCTATAAATTCACCATGCCTGTTATAATGGAGAAAAACCCAGATATAGGAGAAAGAAAAAACAAAATCCATTAACGACACCTATCTGTCCACAAAATATTTGTAACTACTTCATCCCTCAAATACAAGAATCTAATATGATCTGGGCTCAAATAATCTGCAAAATCAAAATCCTCATTTTGAGACCTTTTTGTTGACATATGATACTTGGTATTTCGGATAAAAATTGCCCCCTAAACCTTTGAGTCAAAACTCAATCTACCATGCATATAAATTGAAATGCTTGAAATAATATTCAATAGTTTGACTATTGAATTGAAATGAAAATTTCAAATTAGCATTTTAAATATCATTTTATGAGAAAGTGCCACTTGGTAGTCTCTGATTGGTCTACAGGTCCACTTGGGTGAGCCCCACGTGCCACGTGGCACCACCTGATTCACTACCTCTGAACTGTATTGGATTGCGCCACTTGGCAGCCTCTGATTGGTTCTATGCGTCCACTTGGTGCCATGTGTCAACCACTGATTTGGTATCTTTGTGATGCACCAGACTTTGCAATGTGTCTAAGTGCCATGTGTTGTGCTGTCGTCTTGCCTCTATGGTTAACCACCTTGCAACTTTCTCTTTGGGGCTTAATGACAAACATTAATTTCACCTCAAGATGTGTGCCAATTTCAGATGCCTCCTGACGCACGCCATGTTATCTTCCACCTAGACGCCACCTAATCTTCTATGTTGTCACCCCCACCACGTGGTGGCTTGTCGCGTTGCCTCAAAGCCCAGATCTTCCTCATCTTCTCATCCAGAATTAACACCAGCCGTCGATTTTGCCACATCACTACCTCGTCATTCATGCGGGCCATGCCAAAATATGGTTCTTCTTCCTTCGGGCATGGTTTTTGAGGTTCTCTCTCCAACTATGCGTGGAAAGACTCTGGACTAATTCTTCAAATAACATGTTGTGCATTGTTGGATATAAACATCTACTTCTCCCTTTGCACCAACAATGTGGGATCAAATCTTGTTACGATTTTAAAGCTTTCTCTACTTTTTCACCCAAAATATGGGGGTCCCACCATGCCCAATACTCTGTCCAGCTAAGGGGCCCACCAGTAGGCCTCTTGGCTCTTACTTATTTTAATCGTTTGAGTGTTACAATATAAGTCATTTTAAAAGACTCTTCACCGGATGAATATGGGATAATGCTCTTAAGCATTCTCAACTGGCATTTTCACACCTCCTCATCATACCTGTGCGGGCCTCCATAGTTTCCTGTGAAAAGGTAGTATGCTAGCAATGGTTTTAGGAGTGGCTTACACCTGCCAGATGCTTTACTGCTGCGCTGGGCTCCATTCTAACCTCCTCTTGCGTTGAATGTCAACTTGTTCTATTTTAAATGCAATGTTTGATTGAAATGTTTTAAACTCCCTCTTGCTCATGTCCCATACTACCAATCACCATTTTCTGGAAGAGTTTTAAATATTTGAAAGTGATTTGATAATCCTACGTTGCTCTCTTGTGTGAGACTCCTCCATATCAAGCGCTGTTTTTCTGGCATTTTCAAGTTCTTAAGTTCTTCCTTGCTGCTACGCATGGGCTCCTCCATTATTGTTTTGTGTTGCGCAAGTTCCCTTCAACCATGCCTTACGCAAGTATTTTCCACTGCATAGCATTTCCTAGCATGGACTTCCTCTTGTTTTACCTGTGTGGGTGGCATGATGTCAAAGGTATTTTATTTAAATGTATTGAAATGCCCCCACCAAAATGGTGCACTGGGCTTCTTCATTGGCTACCAGGACAAAATGCAGCACTCTCCTATTTATTTGGTGACATAGACCTCTGTCCATGTGAGCACCTACATAGTAGATGCCATGTAATTTGCCTCTTCCTTTTAAACTTTAAAATCTCCATCAAACTTAGTGTAGCCTCCTATTGCATATTTGAAATGTTTTGGAATTTCCCTTCATGTGCAACATTTGTACTTAACTAAACATAGATTTTTGTTTACTTCATAGCCCACTTTGGATTTCATGCGTTGGTTCTAGAGACCACGCAACCTTCATTTGCCTGAGGGTTTTGCATTTGGTTAATAAATGTATTTCCTTTCATTGAAATTTTTAAGCTCCTTCATCCAAAGTTGGGTGCCCTATCTCATGGTCTCACTACATTGGTTTTGTATTTTAAAGAAAACTTAAATCAAAACCCTTTAAAAACCTCCAAGTTATTGGTGCACCATGCCTTTTGCATAAGTTTTCTTATTTAAATTTTTTCCATATCTCTTTTAATCTCCCACATTAGCATCTTATCATTGAAATACTCCATTTAATGCCTGGCTTCTTGTATTGCTTCTGCACATATTTTAAAATGAGGGAAAATTTGTAGCACGAGCTTTCTTCTACAAATTGCTATTTGCAATTCAAGTTTTAAATGTTTACTTTCATCCTTCATTTCAAACTTTCTATTAATGCACAAACTTTCAACAACGTATTTTCCCTCTATCCCTGCCAACTCCTTCTCTTTCTCACTGCACAAGCTTCACTCTTTCCACATGGCATTTGCTAAACTTTGTTTTCATCTTGACATTGCCCTGTGCAATTCTCTTGTGGTCTTATATTTTCTTTGATATTTATAAATATGCTTTGTGCATTTGGAAATCAAAGCACTCCATGAGATCCCAAACCTTTGTGGCATTAAGCTAACACATTCACATGCCAGTCACTATTTCCACTATTTCTACCTTTTGATTGACATTTAATACTCTTAAAATATGAGTGCATGTGTTTAAAATATTGAGCAACCCTCAACACAACACTAATATTTTGTTCTCATGGCATAAAGTTCATGTGCTTCAGATATGCTTCCCTATTATAGCCAATCCCCTGATCAACTATGGAACTCAAATTAATGAACTGGCAATCACTTAAAACCATCCTTTACAAATCTACAAATTTAACTCCTTAATGGCATTTGGCCTCTGGGGCTGGCCTTAAAATTTGACAAAATCAAGTAACTAGAATGTGGTGCTGGGCACACATGTTCCGTGACTAACATTCTTCCATACTACAAAATGACGTATGGTGAAACCAAACAAGTCAAAATATTTACATTCTTCCATACTGCAAAATGATGTCTGGTGAAGCCAAATAGGTCAAAAGATTTCAATCACCCAAGTCACCTCTTCAAGACTATTTTGCAAATTACCCTGTCAAGAAACTATGAAATACATCTGGTTTTGATTTTGAAAATAAGTTGAACGACCTCCTGAAGACCTGAGCTTCTGGACATTGGAAGTATACTATATGAAGAACATGAATCCAGAAGGACAACTCATGATGATCAACCAGTCACATTTGGGAGCCCCTCAAAGATAGCCACTTGGAAATATCAAAAATAGAAAACACAAGGAATAATGATTTCTATAAATGATAAGCATCTGGGGAAATGTGCATGCAAAATCCTCAGGATCTGAGACCTTGCAAACTTGAATAAAATTTGGTCTATAATGTAGGGTAACCATTTTCCTAATATGATGAATCACATGATTCAATTTATAATTTCACGAATAGGGCCTCTTGTTTTGCCAAACAATTGTCTCAGAAACACATAGCATTGGACTGCTATTTCAGTATTGGACACCCTAAATGGTTGCTAAGTATATTATTTAGTCTCATTTAATTATCGGCCAGGGACATAAACTTGGAATGGTGTTCGCAAATAATATGCTTCAAACTCCCTTGATTCTCATGGCTAAATCTATGAAATCAAAATACATTACGCTTTAGGAATCTATGTTATCTCAATTGAATACAGTTATGCTATGAAAACAGTAATCACGAGTAGGGATTACTCTGCTCGCCTATGCTGCAGGAACAACACACCAATTCTGTTACTAGTGGCTGCAGGAACAGCAGAGTTCTATCTTCTTCTTAATGAGCAAAGAAATAAATTCTAATCTAATAAAATGATTCACTCACCAAGTGGGCCCCCTTGATGAGTGAATATAAATGCAATTATGATAAGAGACTAAAACTCAAATTCTGCACTCTATTCATTCATAGAGGAAAAATATTTGGAAAATAAACAGTGCTATAATATCAAATTCTATTCCAGAAATTACATCAATTAACTCTCTCCTTCTTCTCCTGTGGAACTACAGAATTCCACTTATTGAAGGAGGAACTACACTACAACCTAAATCTAGGATCACTAATAGATACATCATGCCCATAACAGAAATCTCAAATAGCAATAGTAGGTCTTCAAGTTCTTTCAAGAATGTAGCATGCAGTGGTTCTAGATCTGTGCGCGGTGTCTTCTCAGGAACTGAACTGACTTGTTCCTCCGTGAGAGTTCTGTGACACGCCCATCTTTAACCGCTTTACTTAATTCCTTGCTTATGTGGGTGCTTTTGAAGGTAACGGCTGTCATTGACCCTTTCAACACCATGCTGGAATTCTTGAATGTGCCATAACTTGACTCCTACAAAATAGATAGTATACATAACTTCCGACGCATAAATATGTTTTATCATTTAATACTAAGAAAGAAGTGTGAGATTTCATTCAATATTCTTGCACATCATTCGGCTACAAGAAGGAAACTACCCATAAACATAACATAGGGAAAATGACTATCTATTAAACATGCAATCACTTATATCCTGCAACTTATATCCATCAGCTTTAAGCAAAATACATTATGTTTTCACCATCCATTTTACCTACTTATGTCCTTTCATATAAAAATATATAAAAAACCATAAGTTTAAAGTCTTCTGCTTTGAAAACAAAATTATGAAAAAGAAAAGTAAACACATGGAAAAGATGGCCTTTTGGGAGGCTCATCATTCCCCCCAACTACACTATTGCTAGTCCCCAGCAATCATGAAGTTTTGGATCCTAGCTCTAAGCCTCAAGTCACCTATGGTCTTCTCCCCTGGTTCATCCACAACATGATTAAAGTATCCATGGCTTTTCTGAAGTGTTTCCCACCTCTATCTTTCCTTAACCATATCATGCTCTTCTGCATTCTCATTAACTGCCAGCAACGGCTACATGAAGATTGGAGGTTGAAACCGTAAGGGCATCCAATAATGTAGCTATGTGTGGCCCAGAATTATAAACCATAGAACACGGCGAGTAGAAAGGGTTAAATTTTATGGAGAATGGGGGTCCCTAATTTTTAAGTTATGGGGCATCCTCATCCACCGCTGCCTACAAGCTACAATTGTGGCCTCAACATCTTGTGAAGAATGTTGTTCCCAATCTGCATACCCCTGTTCTCTGACTGGAAGAACCTTGCAAGACGCACTAGGATTCATTGTTATTGAAATCCAGTCAAGGAATGTCCGCCTAGAGCTTTGAACTCCAGGCCTTAGTATAAGGGGTGTGTCAACCTCACTGCTTTGATATCGGAGAGCCTGGTGCTCTTTGGTAATCTCATTTTGAATCTAGGACATAACTACCCTAAACTACACATCTCCTACATAAAGAAGTGAATTCCATTCTTTGTTGTCAGGCACAAGCGTATGTGGTAAATTTGGCCTTGTTAACTCACCATACACTTCAACATAGTCCTTCTTCACCAGGTACACACAAGACTGAATATGAGATTATTCATCTTGTCTGCCTACATGATTTGACCTATTGCCTTCTATCCAGACAGGGTTTTCGTAATAGCTCTCAGAATGAGAGTCTCACAACCATAGACCAATCTAGGAATGAAGGATTTTTCTCCATGAATGCAATACAATGCAAGATTATTCTAAGAAATGAAAGATGTGAGATTACTCTAAGACATGATTTCAATGCAATTA
>MU224554.1:3877264-3911187 GCA_018584345.1 Thuja plicata
TGTATACAAATGTATGAACATGTTTTAAATATATGTAGATGTATGGAATGCAAAGATGTATGTATGAAGATGATTTATGTAAATGCAATGTGTAAATGAAAATATAAATACAATGTGCAGATGATAACGAGTTGTGAATATGCAATATGTATATGGTACTGACATCTCATGCAGGATGAAAAATTCTAACCAAAAGATCATGTGAAGAATCGAGAGCGAGGATCAAACACTTGTGCAATCATGATGAAACTAGAACAGTGAAGAAGAACTCCTCAATGTATGAACCTAGAAGAATGCAATGAAGAGAAAACTGAATTACTGCCACAATGCAAGTCTAGAATGAAAATGCAATCCTATGCTAGATGTAATATGAAAGTGCAATTCTAGGACATGGTTGTGAGACCCATCGTATAATCATCATCATTGAGAATTTTTATTGTAAAAGGTTCAAGGTGTAAAGACTCGGTATGAAAAGATTGAGTGTTCTCTAAGTTTGGGTCTTCTTGGAACAAAGGATTTTGAACCTTACTAAGATCCACTAGAAATGACCATTTAGTGTAAGGTCGACATACTGGGGAAGGAGATCGAGATGATTCCTCACTAGATGTAGCCGGTAATGGTGTGGAAAGTATAGATTCATCTTGATTGATTGAAGGAATTGTTTTACCACTTCGAGTTGTGACAGTCATAGACAAAGTTTAAACAAGGAATGTGAACTAGGACCAAACTTGAAACTGTCTCAAAGTAATTGCATAGAACATGCCAAAAGGTGAAGTATCCTTGGTGAAAATCATTGAAGATGAGGCTAGAACAGCCAAGAGATGACTATTGTGACACAAGGCATGACAATAGAGATGAAAAATATCAAAAAGACATGAGACAAGACCAGTTTAAGCAATAATCACGCAATTCTCAACCCAAGAAACCAAGTTTCAGACTATGTGAAGATGGATGGCACAAAAATAGACCCATATCAGAGACTAGATTTGATAGAAGTACACCTGACTGAGAGATTTTAGCTCACTATTTTGGACAAAAGACTCCAGTTTCGCGCGAAGAAATGCTCTGTCGCGTGAAGTTTCTCACCGACCCGCGTGAAACTTTGCAACATTCGCACGAAGAATGACACCAATTGACATAAAAAAGATGACATAATAAATGGAACTAATGCCAAATGTCACACAACAGTGTATGTTGTATCACACGAAGATTTGTAGTAAAGCATGCAAAGATTGGGAAATGTCACGCGAAACTATGCAAATGTTGAAAAAAAGATGTTTAATACAGAATCAGACTATTGAGACTAGTGTGCATTTCCCAAGATGACATCATGCTATTTTCTGAAAAATAGTTCAAGTTACAGATTGTTTCAGACATGTTCAAGATTGACATTTTGTGTGTTTTGATGATAGTTTCGATTGTTCAAATGATACACCCACGCAAAACACATTAAACAGAATGTTTGTAGTACCAGAACAAGAACATCACAATCCTAGGATAGCCAGGACAATATCTGTTGAATCCCCACTTGAACCAAAGTTCAGCTATGCTTACTCTTAGCAGATAACTTAGAAGCTTGGAAGCACGGGCTCCTCCTTACATATGCACTCACTTCTCAGGCATACCAAGATTCAAACCCCAAAGGAATTGCTTCCCAAAGGGCTGTTATCTCTACTTATAAAAGTTATAAAAATGTGGGGCGTCTTAGTCAGTCTCTGACCTTCAACGCCAATAGATAGAGGGTTTTTGGAAAACTAGAACAACAGTTTGTAGTAAGGTCATCCATTCAGGTGGTTGTGATCAAGTCATTTTCCCAATTAAGGGGGCTCTCCCGATCCTTTCAAAGCAAGGCTTTCACCTTAACAATGTCAGGACTTTAACGCACCACTAGGGTACTGGAGGAGATTTTGGTTGCCACAATGAATTCACACCTATCTATTGTGACATTAATCACAATAGCATTTTTTGTATACCAGTTTGGAAGGGCTTGGCTTTAGCCTGTTATCGGTTGGGCATCCACTCTCACCAGCTCTGCTAAAGCTCTCGGGAGGTAGCCACTCTAGAAGAATCATATGAATTTATCTAACACCCAAGTTCCATAAAGGTGAGGGGAGAGGATATGTTCATGTATTTCTTAGGATTACAATCTAAAAACACTTCAATCACGCAAGATAATGATTCATTTTAAGCACCAACAGAAGTGCATTTTAACTACTAAAAATAGACATGAGAATTTGTGAAAACATGCAAGGTCTTCGACAAACATCCTGCAATAAACCTGTTAGTAGTTTGTAATGTCTTTCTTCATATCAATGTCTTGCAATAAATGTGTTAGAGGTTTATAATGGCCTTTCTTTATCTCAGCATCCTGCAAACCATTGTTATGCTGTTTCAAAAGATAAAATCAGAGAAACACAGATGTTAGAAAACAAAAGGTGGTTAGAAAACTGAGGCAATAAAATATCAAAATGAGAGCTCTGGAATGTAATTTCGTGCGATAAAGTATGCTAGATCACGTGAAGAAGTGCTGCAAACCATGTGAAGAACTAGAAAGTTCACGCGAGACATAAAGAAAGTTTGCGCAAAATTAAAATAGAACTTGTACGGAAGTACGGACATAATGTAAAAAATTAAAAAGATGAAATGAAATGAGGCCAGAACAGAATGTACCGGTCCCACGATGGGTGCCAGAAATGTATGTGGTAAATTTGGCCTTGTTAACTTACCATACACTTCAACATAGTCCTTCTTCACCAGGTACACACAAGACTGAATATGAGATTATTCACCTTGTCTTCCTGCATGATTCGACCTGTTGCCTTCTACCCAGACAGGGTTTTCGAAATAGCTCTCAGAACGAGAGTCTCACAACCATAGACCAATCTAGGAATGAAGATTTTTCTCCAAGAATGTAATACAATGCAAGATTATTCTAAGAAATGAAAGATGTGAAATAACTCTAAGACATGATTTCAATGCAATTATTCTAGAAATTGAAACTATCTTATTGCAATATGAAATTATTCTATATGAGATTATCAAGAAATGTGTCAATAATTCAGTATTCTAACAATGCATGAAAATGAGTGGGGTTTTGAATGAAGAATGAGAGTTCTTTTATAGACTCAGAGATGATCAAAATATAAACTTTCCTCTTTGAAATAAAACAGATAGAAAAGCCAGTTTAAATTAGAAATCTTTATTCAAAAGAATACAATAAATTGTTTTCTTCATGCTTTAACTGTTTTCTTTATTTGATTTAATACTGTTTTATTTGAATTTAATTTTTTTCTTTCTCTTTAAAGCACAATTAATTCAAAGATTCTATTTATGAACAGAAGAAATATTTTTGAGAGATTATCCAATTAATTAAATAAATATGACCTCATAATTGCTTTTTCTCAATTATCTAAATAATTAAATTCAATTATTGAAAATGAGGATATTTATTTAATAATTAAATATCATTTAGTTCCTTTTTCATGTGTCTTCAGCTAAAGAGGGTGAATTCAATTTAATTAAAGTGCTAGGACTTTATTAATTAAATTAATTCGATCATAAGGTTTGTTTAGCCAATAAACATTTAGGAATTAAACATGATGTATGATTAATGAAAATTTAGGATTTTATACATTTGACACTTAGGTTGAGTAGAGTCAGTTAAAACTCAGAATTGCCTAGTACAATAGGAATTTGATGATCTAGAAGAGTGACAAATGCAACAAAATTGGTTGGGGTTGCAAGATGCCAATTTTGGGGTGTTACAACAGCTAGATTGTGTAGATATAACTCACATAACAGATTCTTAATGGGCATAGGTGCTGACCATAAGGCATCATAGAATTCGTGAGGTGTAGTAATGGAAGGATTTAATCCCTCAACAATCCTTGTCAACTGAAAATTAACAAATTGTTCTTTAAGGAACAATGCATAAACTGGGGAAGGTGACCTAAATGCCATTGTTGCAGGAATCAATTCTGTGATCTCCTCAATTCTCCTCTCCAGTACTGCAATCCAATTTTTTTTCTACTCAAGCTGACAAGCCTGCTCCTCAATTATCCTTTTTAATTTCTCTATCTCCAGTTCCCATTGTGATTTTTCCCAGGTGATATTCCGGTACAAACTTAATCCTGCTGCTAACGGTGTGGATAAATATGAGGGTGGCATGGGTCCTTGCTGAAGGACATTAATCCACTCAGATGCAGCTTGAGGGATCTTTACTTTCTCCACATTAGTGAAAGTAGCTCCTTTCCCCTTGTCACAAGTGACAAGGGTTTTTATCGAATCATTCACTTGGGATGATTCGGCTACCTTGGCTAATGTATCCAATCCGTCTTTGCTCAACTACTCAAACACTTCTTCTATAATGTCCTCATTCACTGCAAGAAATCCATCAGGAGGAAGATTCTCTAAACTATCATCAGAATCTTGACCAGAATTATTGCAAAATACCTCTGTTTCTATAGAATCCTTATCACTTTCCACAAGGATGAATTCAACTTGCGGATCAGCTTGAACTTCCTCATCCACAACATGGGCTAGGGTATCACCATCTTCTCTGTTTGAAGCCTTTACCTCCGAAGAGGACTTTTCTGCAGACTCAGAGGATTCAACATTTATAATTGAATCAGGGGTTTTTCTTTCTTTACTAGTACTAATAGAAAGTCTAGGACTCTTCCTCACAGGGGTCTGAGAAGAGCTCATAGGTTCCTTGCATATCTTTTTGGTGGAGGACACCTCCCCTGTAATGGCTACAGGAGGTTCTTCTAGTGTTTCTTCCTTGGAAGAAGGAAAGGGTTCCTCGGACATCTGATTCATATTTTCATTATCAGCTGGCTGCTGTTCTGGAGTCATTTCCTCTACATCTATGGTTTTATCTTTTCCTTTTATAACAGTAGACCTAATTTCTTCAGACATTGAAGTGTCAGGAGTGGCAGCGGCTTTTCTAGTTTTTCTTTCCTTATTATCAGAAACAGGAGGGTTATCATTGCAGACTCTTTTCCTAGATAGGGTAGGTCTAGAAGAGGATGCTTCAGGAACAGGTTCTATTTTATGGATTACTTTACGAACCCCCATTTCCATATAAACCCTACTACCTACACCCTGGCCTCTCAGACCAGCCACCGTATGTGCTAAATCTTCCATAGCCAAGAATTCCTCCCAAGTCCTAATTGACTGTTTAATTAACTCCCTTTCTATAACTAACTTAATTAAATAGTGATGGGAAATGGATTGTGCTTTCCCTGACTAAACAAGAGATGCCTAATTTTTCAAAATATTAAAAAGAAAGCTAGGTAAGCCTACTGGCCTATTTTCATGGCGAAGGACGCTCAAAATTTTGAAGTGAAGTCCATGCAGGTACTTGTAATGTCCCTCACAGGTGAAGTAAGATATTATAAATGTGGTCGGCTGCAAAAACTCCATAGGTAATGACATTCTTGCAGTGCCCAGCTTCTTATCAACCTCCAACTGTGGGTCACTATGCAGGGTAAATTGTACCCTAGCCGAGCGCAAGTCAATGTATTTTGTCCACTTTTCCCCTTCCTGTGGTAGCTTTGTAACCTCTGCCATGATATCTT
This sequence comes from Thuja plicata, assembly GCA_018584345.1. Taxonomy (NCBI): domain Eukaryota; kingdom Viridiplantae; phylum Streptophyta; class Pinopsida; order Cupressales; family Cupressaceae; genus Thuja; species Thuja plicata. The sequence continues at coordinate 3,882,844 of MU224554.1, forward strand.
CTAAAAATTCAACCCTCGGACCTTTCACTACTGCAAACCCATTGTTCAAAGTATTCAAAAATTGAAAAGCAATTTCATCATCAAAGCCATTAAGGCTTAAGCAGTAGTCCAGCCATCCCCGTTTCTGAAACAACTGATCGGTAGCTAGGTCCCCAAGTAACACTTGATGATCCATTGGCTCGTGCCTCCAAAGGTCTCCGCCCATTGCAAATGATAGAGAAAATAGCTCTGCAGGATATGCTCAGTTGCTATAGAAAATTTTGAAAAATGCCTGGCTTTCCTTCGGACGCAAGATGTTTTTGTTTTTCTTTCTGATAAAAACTGAAGTATAGGATAGTAATTAATTTTAAGCAAGCAAGCATTATGTCGAATGATTTTCATAAATGCATTCGCAAGTGTTAAGGTTTGCCACCCGAACACATCGCAAATTGCCATTATTAAGTGATCCTTACTTTAATTTGCTTTCAAATCAACTGTTAAATCATGATGGCTTAACCACTGACTGACAGATAAGCTCCCACATAATGGTGGCCACCATGAAAAGACAAGAAAGAAATAAATTTTTTTCTTTTTTCTTGCTAAAATCAATTTGGAAGTATTAAAACAAGCATGAATTAAATAACTAACCCCTCCCCCCAACTAAGTATAAGGCATGGGTCCCACCAGGCCGGTGTGTGCAAGAATAGAAAAAGAAAAGTACACTCACTTCTAAATAATAAATGAATAAAATAATTTATGTGCAAAAGTATGCATTACTAACCTGATGTGTTGTAGGAAGAGTGTAATGCTAGGTGACACGCACTGATGGAGTGATGCTTTGGTGCGGACATGTGGAAGAGAGAAAGGTGATGTGGATTTTTATTACAAAGAAAGAAAATCATGGAAGTGAAGTGTTTATTATGGAAGCTAGAATAAAATCACAGCTTGGCATAAATCTAGGTGGAAGACCTAGATGCGTTTTCTATAGGAAGGACACTGTCTGAGTTCTGCTAGAACTGATACAGGAAGTCCTGACGACTCGCAGGCTTGTGATATATCTTTAAGCGATGCCCATTGACAAGGAGTTTGAATCTGATAGGATCAATTATAGAGAGCTGAACGACACCATTATCAAATACTGAAACTATTTCATAGGGCCCCAACCAAGAAGTTTTACATTTTCCAGGAGGATGCTGATACCGTGAATCATAGAGCAATGCCCAATCACCAATGGAAAACTTTTTATCTTTTATGAAGTTGTCGTGCCACTTCTTTCACTGCTTTTGTATCAGTTCTTTGTTATGAAGTGTAGACTTCCTATATTCATCCAATCCATTGAGCTATAGGAGCCTATCCTCTTGTGCTTTGCTCAGGTTAATATCCAATTCCAATGTTGTCCTAAGAGTCTTATTGTGAAACTTGATAGGCATGGATGTAGATTTTTTGTAGACCAACTCAAAAGGAGTGAATCCAGTAGTGGTTTTCCAAGTTGTGCGGTAAGCCCAGATGGCTTCAGAAAGTCGAGTAGCCCAATCCTTTTTGTGAATGGTGATTATTTTTGTCAGAATGGCCTCTATCTCCCAGTTTGTTATCTCAGCCTGCCCATTGGCCTAAGGATGGTATGGTGAAGATTTACCATGCCTCACTGTGTACTCTTTCATTAGTACAACAATAAGGTTAGAGGTGAATTGTGCCCCTTGTTATGTTACTATTTCTCGAGGCACTCCAAACCTAGTGAAAATAAATTCATACAGAAACTCTGCTACGTTATGGTCCCTTGCATGCCTCATTTCTTTTTATTCAACCCATTTTGTGGCGTAATCAGTGCATACTAAGATATAAGACTTACCATGTGAAGATGGCTCAATGGGGCCAACAAAGTCAATGCCCCACTTGTCAAATGGTGTTACCACCACTTGATGCTACAGGGGCATTTCATCAGTCTTTGTGGGATGTCCCATCCTTTGGTATCGATCATAGTGCCAAGTATGCTTAGCTGCATCTTTGTGTAATGCAAGCCAATAATAACTGGTTGTCAATACCTTGTATGTTGTTCATTTTTTGGCAAAGTGACCACCACACAGCTCATCATGACATGCCCGAAGGATGTTATAGGTCTCATCTTCCTAGACACATCTGTGGGTGACTTGATTAGGACCTATGTAGAACATAGATCTAGATATCCATGAAAATTTAAAACTTTTCTCAGGCAGCAGCCTTCGTTCATGGGGTGAGAACTGGGGTGGTTCCCGTCCTGTAACAAGGTAATTTGTGATGTCAGCATACCACAAATTATATGTTGCAAGAGAGAATAGGTGATTTTCCGAGAAGCTATCATCAATTTCTACAGGATCATCAGGAACTTGTAATCTAGAGAGAAAATCAGAAACTACATTTTATGTTCCTGGTTTGCCAATGATAGTTATATCAAACTCTTGTAGGAGGAGTAACCACCTGGCTAATCTACCAGAAATGGCTGGTTTATTCATCAAGTATTTGATCACTGAGTGATCAGTATAAACAAATAATTTATAAACAGTTATGTAATGTCTGAATTTATTTAATGCATAGATTATAGCAAGGAGTTCCTTCTTAGTAACAGTATAATTTAGTTTTTCACCTTGCAAATTTTTGTTGATGTAATAAATGGCATGCTCAAATATTCCTTCTTTCTGACCCAGCACTACCCCAATTGCATAGTCAGATGCATCTATGTGGATATAAAAGGGCAACTTCCAGTCTCATCCTCTAAGAATAGGGGTCTTTGTCAACACATCCTTCAACTACTAGAATAATGACTCACATTCTGTTGTACATTCAAATTCTACTTCTTTCTTCAATAGATTATATAATAGAGCGGCAAGTTGACTCAAGTTCTGGATAAATCTCCTGTACTAACCGGCATGACCAAGAAAACTCTAGACATCCTTCTGCTTTGCTGGAGTTGAGAGTGTGACAATTACTGCAATCTTTGCAAGATCAACCTAGATACCAAAGGATGAGAGGTAGTGCCCTAAGACAACTCCCTCCTCCATCATCATGTAACACTTCTCACTATTAAGTGAGAGATTGTAGTCCTAACATCTTTGAAGAACTTTTCCTAAATTAGCATAAGCCTCTTTGAATGTAGTTCCATATGCAGTAAAATCATCCATGTATATTTCAACATAGTAAGCAGCAATGTCAGAAAAATGCTTATCACTGCTCTTTGGAAAGTAGCAAGTGCATTACATAACCCAAATGGTAAGACAAAATAAGCAAATGTTCCCCATGGACAGGTGAATGTTGTCTTATCCTGGTCTTCTGGTGATATTTGGATCTGGTTGTAGCCACTGAAACCATCCAAGAATGAAAAATACTTTTTGCCAGCAAGGCTGTCAAGTACTTGGTCAATAAAGGGCAATGGAAAGTGATCTTTCTTGGTTTCCTTATTAAGCTCCATATAGTCCACACAAAATCACCATTTTCCACCTTTCTTGGGGACAATTACAAGAGGGGAGACCCATTGACTATCAGAAATGGGATATATGAAGCCAGCTTGGAGAAGTTTTTGTAATTCAGCCTTTTTTATATCTCTTAATACAGGGTTTATTCTTCTTTGAGGTTTCCTAATAGGTCTGGACTCTGGACTAATATAAATCTTATGGGTACACAATTTTTGGTCAATCCCCTTCATATCAGTATAGTCCCATGCAAAAGCTTGCTGATTCTTTTGCAAAAGATGCTCAAGGCTAGACATCTGAGATTCAGTGAGATCCTTATTGACATTCAATTCCCTACTTAAGGCAATCTGCACTCTTTTAACTTTGTCCAACATAAGAACTTCTACAAAAGTAGGTGACTTTATTTCATGGGGTCACAAAGTATGTAGATAATCAGGTGTTGCAGGAAACTTGGATGAAGACTTCTAGGGTAATATGGTTTGTAGAGAATAGTTAGGTTCATGACATGAGGGTTCTTCAGAGCCATACTCGTTTGTAAGAATTTCTACAAGTATGTCATCCTCCTCTTGTGAGACCATGAATGGATTTCTACCAATAACCATAAGTTGCTGCACTGAATTGGCTTCAAGGGGGTATCTCCTAGATCTAGCCAGAAAACTTGGTCAAGTTCAGCTTGAGGTTTGGCTGGAGAATACAAGGTTAATTTCTTAGTATTAATACCATCAGATATGGTCATTTTTCCTGAGCGGCATGCAATGCAAGCATCTGTTGTGGCTAACTAAGGCCTTCCTAGGATTAATGGATACCCTCCTAGTGTGGCTTTTGGAGACAGGATGATGAAATCTGAGGGGTATTCTAAGGAATCTAGCGTGACAACAATATCCTCAACCATACCATCTGATTTGACAGTTGAATTATCATCTAATGGGAGAATAGTGGGTGTTTCCCTCAACCCAATGATACTAAGCCTTAATAATACATCCATAGTCATAACATTAATAGAGGCTCCTAGATCAACCAAGACATTCTGTATTTGTATACCATTAATGTGAATGGTAACCACTAGACTTTCTTGATCAGAGTATTTAGGCATCAAAGTTTTACTAAGCATGAGATCAAAAAATTGTCCAAGAACATGGACAGTATCAGGATCTTTCTTTTTCCTACTAGGGTGCTTGATACAAACTTCATAAATTGCTTTATTATATATTGGAATTTCCTTGAGGGCATCCAATAATGGTATTTGGACAATCATTTTCTTCAGTTGGTCAATCAGGTCATTTGCAATAGTATTCTCTTTAGGGGATACTGAAGGTTGGGCCAAGCTCTACGGAAAAGGTGGTTTTTTATCAACTAGAATAGGCGGTACAACAGGGGGGACAACAATATTTTGATTGTCAAAATCTTCCTTAGTATCAGAAACAACAGTTATTATGGGTGCTCTTGGTGTAGGCAATGTGGTCCCTGATCTTAGGTGGATATCATTCACTTGCAGTGAATAGGCTTGCTGCTTGTTGTTTGGATTTGGATTTGGTTGAGCAGGAAGTTGTGGTTTCTGAGGACTGTTATTGGCTAAGGGAGGTGGAGGCATAATAGCTTGTTGCTGAGGTGGAGGCATAAGAGATTTCTACTGATTAGGCTGATTGGGTCCCCATTGAGGTTGTTGTTTCCAGTTACCATGTGGTTTCCATTGGTTATTTTGTTGCGGCTGCTGGTATGAATTATACTGTTGTTGATATGGGTTAAACTGTTGTTGGTTTGGGTTAAACTAAGGTTGAAATTTCTAGTTATACTGTGGCTACTAAAAATTTTGGTTATTCTCTAGCTTTTGGTTTGACCAATGATTGTTCAAATTCTGTCTTTGAGGGACAAAATTGTGGGGGTTTTGATTATGCCATTGATTACTATTTTTATTATTATAACCAAAATGATTTAAGGGGTCTTAAGGCATACCTTATCTCTGAGCCCATGGTCACCTTTGAGACACGTAAAAGACCTCTCCATTCTCCTCATATATTACCTTGAACTCAGTGGGCATTGAATTAGTGTCCATAGATGCAACAACTTTGCACTTACAATTTCTTTTCTTCTCGCTGCAATGGGAGCAGAATTCAGCTAGCATAGCATCTGTGTCCTATTTCTTCCTTCAGGCTTGCATGGTATGTAGCTGAGTAGCCATGTCATTAATAATATCCTGCTTGAATTCAAACAGGAGATTGGACAGTTCTATCTTAGACACTCCAGAGCCATTTGTCTTTTGAGGCAAGTCCCTTAATCCTCTTCCTTTTTTTATTGTAGCCCTTGAGTAATTCATACATATGGTCTTAATCTCCACCCAGTTTTTCTGGGTGATGTCACCACCAGCCATAAGGTCCAAGGCTTCTATGCTTCCTTCATTGACACCTTTGAGGAACAGATGCTTCTGTGATTCCTCATTCAACTGGTGTTGAGCATTGCGTTGCAAGTTATACATAAACCTAGAAACATAGTCTTCCAAGGCTTCATCCTCTTTCTGTGACATCTTAAAGATGTCATCTCATTTTAAATCTTTTCCTCTACTATATTATTTGTATTTTTCAAGAAACATGTTTCTCATGGCATTCCAATTTGGTATGGCATTAGCTCTGAGGCTCATAAACCACCTTAGAGTGGACTCTTTGAGATTTGACTGAAACAACTTCATCTTACGGGCATCAGTTGTGTAGTTGTAGCTCCTGTAGAGGATATCAAACTCGAAGAGGAAGGTCGCAGGATCTTCAGTGATAAGTTTGTAGAATTTTGGCAATGCAGCGGCTGGAATGTTCTTTAGGTTTTGGTTACCCTGTTGAGGAGGAATTGGGAAGGGGAAGGTAGGTAGAGCCATCCTTGGAGGAGGACCTAGTTGCTACTATGGTGGTAGCTGGTATACAATAAGAGCTAATGGGTTGTCGTGATACTCAGGCTCATCAAAAAGGACTTCTAGATGTAGCGATTCTTCAGAGGATGAGGGTGGTGAAATTTCTCCTTGGGTGTCTGCAAATGGATTTTCAAACAGGTCTTCTTCTTCACTATCTACTTGGGGTTCTTCAGGCTCGGGGTTAAAAATATCAAATGGTTCAGCCTAGTATTGATGAGGAAGGAATATTCCATGAGGATCTCTTCTTCTATGCATAAAATGCTTGCTTAAAATTAAATCCTAGATTATAAAAATTGGAATCATGAACACCAAAGTGGTTTGAACTAACACCATCCTCGGCAGTGATGCCAAAAATGTTTGGCCAAACAATTGTCTCAGAAACACATAGCATTGGATTGCTATTTTAGGATTGGACACCCTAAATGGCTGCTAAGTAGATTATTTAGTCTCATTTAATTATCAACCAGGGATGTAAACTTGGAATGGTGTTTGCAAAGTATATGCTTCAAACTCCCTTGATTCTCATGGCTAAACCTATGGAATCGAAATACATTACGCTTCAGGAATCTATGCTATCTCAATTGAATACAATTATTCTATGAAAATAGTAATCACGAGTAGGGGTTACTCTGTTCACCTATGCTACAGGAACAGTGCACCAGTTCTGTTACTAGTGGTTGCAGGAACAACAAAGTTCTATCTTCTTCTTAATGAGCAAAGAAATAATTTCTAATCTAATAAAATAATTCACTCACCAAGTGGGCCCCTTGGATGAGTGAATAGAAATGCAATTATGATAAGAGACTGAAACTCAAATTCTGCACTCTATTCATTCATGGAGGAAAAACACTTGGAAAATAAACAGTGCTCCAATATCAAATTTTATTCCAGAAATTACATCAATTAACTATCTCCTTCTTCTCCTGTGGAGCTACAAAATTCCACTTATTTAAGGAGGAACTATACTACAACCTAAATCTAGGATCAGTCCACTAATGAGGATCACTAATGGATACATCATGCCCATAATAGAAATCTCGAACAGTAATAGTAGGTCTTCAAGTTCTTCCCAAAATGTAGCATGCAGTGGTTCTAGATCTGTGCGCGCTGTCTTCTTAGGAACTGAACTGACTTGTTCCTCCGTGAGAGTTCTGTGACACGCCCATCTTTAACCTCTTTACTTAATTCCTTGCTTATGTGGGCACTTTTGAAGGTAACGGCTGTCATTGACCCTTTCAACACCATGCTGGAATTCTTGAATGTGCCATAACTTGACTCCTACAAAATAGATAGTATACATAACTTCCGACGCATAAATATATTTTATCATTTAATACTAAGAAAGAAGTGTGAGATTTCATTCAATATTCTTGCACATCATTTGACTACAAGAAGGAAAATACCCATAAACATAACATAGGGAAAAGGACTATCTATTAAACATGCAATCACTTATATCCTGCAACTTATATCCATCATCTTTAAGCAAAATACATTATGTTTTCACCATCCATTTTACCTACTTATGTCCTTTCATATAAAAATATATAAAAAACCATAAATTTAAAGTCTTCTTCTTTGAAAAAAAAATGTTGAAAAAGGAAAGTAAACACATGGAAAAGATGGCCTTTTGGGAGGCTCATTACCTCCGACCAAACTATGTAACTGACTTGCATTAAATTATTAGAAATTGCAAATGGAATCAGATTGGAAAACTGGCCAAACGGATCCATCATGGCCTGAAAATATTCATGGTGGCACATTTCCATGCCTAAAATATAGAATAAATTTCAATTATAATTAACCTTGAATCAGGGGAAAACATGGAAACCACAAAGCAGGCTACTTGGAAAACTACATTTCATCATTTGGCAAATTGATAGAAAATGCAAACGGAACTGGCTTAGCAAACTAACCAAATGGACTTGTCATGACCTGAAGATGGAGACACATGAATTATTTGACCTCTAGAACACAGTACAAAAGGATTTTTCTCAAATGGGTCAAATGATCAGAAGCTACAATTGGTCAAACAGGGCTACTCAGAATTGTGGGCAGAACAAAGAAACATGACATTTCTGGAAGACCAACTTTGAGGGATCGAAAAACCTATCCAACAGGCTCAAAATGGATTGGGCTTTGAAACACAAGTTCTCTGACATACACTTTAAACATCCCCAAAGTGGCTGGCCATTAAACTTAACAGGACACAAGATATTAGAATGCAAACAGGGTCTGCTGCAACAAACTGACACTTAGGCAAAAACGCAGATTGGACAAGTGCTCAAATCAAGACATCACGAAACAACTTGAAACTTGAAACTGATGAAATAGGATGTCTTCATATGCCTAAAAAAGAGTGATGAACACCTAACATGTATGAAAAAATTCAGAATTCCATCCGGGCAAATATGCATAAAAGCATATATAGGGATTCAAACTGCAAAATTTTAACATGGTACTTCAAAAACCTTTACTGCATTTTTTAGTCCCAATAGGTTGATGCAACATCCTACTTATCTTAGTTACCAATATACAAGGGATGAACCCCTATTCTACCTCTCAAGTACTCAAATATATCCATCGGTAAGGTTTTTATGAATAGGTCTACAATTTTTTCTTTTAATTATACATATTCCAGTATCACTTGTTTGTCTTGTACTTGTTCCCTCAAGTAGTGATATTTTATAGATATGTTCCTTATCTTTGCATGCATCACACGATTCTTTGAAATATTTATAGAGCTTGTATTATCACAGTAAATCATCACTGGATCAATGATATCTTCATTCATTCCTTTCAACAATTGTTTTATCCATGCTATGTTACAAAAATTTGCAGTAGCAACAACATATTCAGCTTCTGCAGTTGACTGAGATATGCATCCTTGCTTCTTTCTTATCCAAGTAGCTAGTCTTTCTCCAATAAATAATTCTCCACCAGTAGTACTCTTTTTATCATCTATATTCCTATCCCAATCAACATCAGTGTAAACTTTCAATTTGAACTTTCCTTCTCTTTTATACCATATTTCATAATCCTCAATATTCTTCAAATATCTAAAAATTCTTTTTACAGCAGTCATATGTGATTCTCTAGGACTAACAAAAAATCTTGCAACTATTCCAACTGCATGTGCTATGTCAAGTCTTGTGTGTACAACATACATCAATTTACCAATCATAGATTCGTACAGAGTTTGATTTACCTCAGGTGTCTTGTCTTCTTTTGTCAGTTTGCATCCTGTCACCATAGGTATTTCGATTAGTTTTGATTCTTCCATTCTGAATGTCTTTAGTACTTCCTTGATGTATTTTAATTGAGTAATGCAGATACCTGCAGTCTGTTGTAAAATTTGTAATCCTAGAAAAAAAATTATCCCACCAAACATCGACATCTCAAATTCTTTCCTCATTTCATCAGTAAATGAAACTTGCATAATTTATCATTACCTCCAAATATAATATCATGAATAAGTGTCTTATCATCATTTCCTCCTTTTAAATACAAATTGTTGTTGTCACTTGTTCTAATAAATCCAATGCTTATAAGATAAGAATGTAGTCTTTCATACCATGCTCGCGGGGCTTTCTTCAATCCATATAAAGATTTGTGTAACTTACATACCATGTGTGTCTAGTCAGGATCAAAAACTCCTTTAGGTTGTTCAATGTATACCTCTTCTTCCAGTACTCCATTCAAAAATTAAGACTTCACATCCATTTGATATACCTTGAATCCTTCATATGTAGTGTATGCAAGTAGTATTCTTACTCCAAGTCTAGCAACAGGTGCAAAAATTTCTCCATAGGCAATTCCTTCTTCTTGTGCATACACTTTTTAAACTAGTCTTGCTTTATTTCTAGTTACGATCCCATCTTCATTTAGTTTTTTTCTGAAAATCCATTTGGTGCCAATGGCATTTTCATCTTTCAGTCTCGGTACTAATGTCCATGTCTTATTTTTCTGTATCTTCTTAATTTCCTCTTTCATAGCATTAAACCATTCTTCATTTTCTAATGCATCTCTAACATTCTTAGGCTCAAATTCACAAATTAAAGAAGTATCATCTCTAAACTTACTTCTTGTCATCATGCCTACTCTTTTATCTCCAATAATTTGATCTCATGGATGATGTCTTTTAACATATGTAGAAAGTACATATTCAACTCTCTATTCTTTATCATCTTTTGTAGGTTCATTGTCTTCTGGTTCATGATCTTCAATTTCAAGATTTTCCTTATTCTCGGTCTATGCTACCTATTGCCCAGTGACATTAACTTGTTTCCTGGTAACATTATCATGTTGCATGGTAATTCTAGGAATCTTCATTGGTATAGTATCAGGTTCTTCCTAGTAGACAAATCTACTATAATCTTCATGTTCTATCATGTTGTCCTCGTCATTTAGCTCAGCAAATTCATCAACTTTCACATTTGCACTCTCAATGATTTTGTTAGTTGTCTTGTTCAAAAATTTGTAAGGTTTTCTCTTGGTAGAATATCCAATAAATATTCCTTCATCACTTTTTGAATCAAATTTACCATTTCAATTATCTTTCACAATATAATATTGACTACCAAATATTCTAAAATAGCTCACATTGGGAGTATAACCATACCATAGCTTATAAAGTGTTTTGTTTGAATCTTTCTTCATTTGTACTCCGTTTAGTGAGTAAATAGTTGTGCTAACTGCTTCTCTCCAGTATGTTGTGCAATACTCTTTTCAATCAATAATGTTTTTCCACAATCAACAATTGATCTATTCCTTCTTTCAGCTGTTTTTTTCTACTGTGGTGTCCTCAGTGTAGAAACCTATCTTTTGATTCCATACTCATTACAAAAGTTGTGAAATCATTAGAAATAAATTCACCTCCTCTAACAGATCTCAAACACTTCATATCTCTACCAATTCCTCTTTCTACTTTAGCTTTGTACAACTTAAACATCTTAAATGCTTCATATTTTATTTTAGGAACATGACAATCATCATCAAATAGTATTCATCAATAAATAAAATTAAATATTTGTCTCCATAATAGCTCTGTGTTCTAAATCCAAAATTTCATTAGATGAAAAATTCTTGCTCTTGACACTATATTTTGACATCTTTCCCATTTGACAATTTTCTGACATTACATGGTCTATTTTAGATAAGCTCGGTAAGCCTCTAAATTTTCTTTTCTTACTAATCTTAACCATGTTGTCAAAATTTACATGACAAATTCTTTTATTCGATAACCATATATCTTCATTCTTTTCCAATAAGAAAGTAGTTTCAGCTGTGTCAAGATAGAATAGGTTACCATTATATTGTTCACCAGTGCCGATCAAATTTCCTTTACCATCATAGATTTTTTCTTTTCTATTCTAAAATGTGACTCAATGACCTATGTCATTCAACTGTGAAACACTCAACAGATTGTAGTTAAGTCCTTTTACCCAATAATCATTTCCACATTTGATTTGATTGTTCATCATAATAGTACCTTTTCCTTTTACTTGATAGGGTGTATCATTTCCTATTCTTACTGATCCTCCATCATAATGTTCAAGAAATTCAAATTTTTCTTTATCACCAGCCATGTGATGTGTGCAGCCACTATCAATAAACCAAATATCATGTTTACTAACTTTAGAGATAAGTTTTGTTTCTACATACCTTTCATCTTCATCTAAATCATCTTTCAAAGATACAAACACTGTCTCAATATCTTCATCACTATCAAAACCGCTATCATTATCTTTATATTTATCAATGTAACAAGCTTTCTTACCTTTATCTTTGTAATATTGGTTATCTCTTCTGTCATACTGTCAGTTGGTTTTTTAGTCTCGATCATCCTTTATGTCATTAGATCTATCATTTCTGTCATCATTCTTTCTGTTAGGGCATCTTGCAGCAAAATGGCCAATCTCTTTACAGTTAATGCATGTCAAAGGTAGTTTACCTTTATATCGTCATTTACCTCTGTGCAATATTCTAACCACTAAAGCTTCAAGTTCATCAAGTTCCTTGTCATCACTATCAATGTCACCGTTATTTCTAATTATGTGTTTGCTACTAGATTTACCAATTTTCAAAGTAGACATAAATGTGGACTCCCTAGATGGTACAATATTGTTGTCAAAGTTATTCAGCTCAAAATAAATCAATCTTCCAAATAGACTATAAACAATAATGTTATTTCCAGGTCCAACTCTCATTTCATGTATTGCGGAGACTCTTATAGAATAAATAGGCAATAAAGTTCTAAGAATCTTACTCACAATTATGTCTTCATCAATGGTTCCACCAGATCCTCGAATAGAATTCACAACTTATTTAAGTCGGTTAATGTACTATGTGATGTTCTTTCCTTCCTTTACTCCCATGTCATCAAACTTTCAATGAAGACTTTCAGCTTTGGCTCTTAGTATATTTACATCTCCTCCATAAACTAGTGTAAGATGATCCCACATTTGCTTGGCAGTTGTACATGTCTTGATGTCCTCAAATTTTGAATCTGTAAGTGAAGAAGAAATCTCCACCATGATAAGGTTATGTTCATGGTTTTATTTCATCTAATTTATAGTTAAAGGTCTAGTAGGTAGAATGAATTCATTGTCAAGATAATCTTCAATGTTTTTGATTAAGGTAAAAATAGGTTTTGAAAGGACCCCAAAAACTTTTACATAAAAGTACTAGAGATAAGCATCAACATCCCTTACACACATAGAAAGCCTTCTTTGAACAAAAAATAGGACCTCGATGAACCCCCATTAACCCAAAAAAGGAAAACAAAAAACTGCCAAAAAGAAACACAGTTTCCAACACAACTTCCAGCCCAAATTCCAGCACAGAAAAATAAAAACTACTTCATACTTTCATAGTCTTCCTCGACCTCTTTTTGCATGTCTTCCATTTTATCAATGGAATCTTTTAGCGCTTTCATCTCCTTTGGAATCTCTAGAATTTTCTTTTTTATGCCACTTCAAGTTCTGGTACCTGGGCCTGAGCTCCTAGCTTTGTCATCTATTGTGATTGTAGTATTCTGCAATAGACTACTCTCTAAGTAGGCATATAACGATTTGACATTTTGAACAGAGACTTTAATCCCTATGTTTCTATGCTTGAGAATAATACTTATCATATGCCCATTGTGGTTAATTTGATTTTTCATGTCTTTTAGCTTTTCTTCCACAAGGGCATTGACTCTGGTCATGATCTCCTCATTTCTATTGTTATTATTTACCTTAATTAGCAGTTCCTTCTCCATTTCTTCCAGCTTGGTTTTGAAGGGCTCCATAGCCTCTTTCATTTCATTCAGGTGTTGCTTCATTTCCTTCATTCCCTCACTAAGCCAATTCTCCATGTTGGCCCCTTGATCCTCCTTTCTCTTTGGAATTATTTCATCAATTTTAAACCCTACCATAGTATTGTGGTCAGGGTCCATTCTCTGTCTTTTCTTATTCTTGTTACCAACCTTCAAGTTTGGCTTCTCTATCTGCTCCTCCTTGTCCTTACCATCATTCACTTCTTCATTTTTTTCCTCCTTGTCATCTCCCTCTTTCTCTTCTTCTTCTTTTTCCTCTTCCTGATTTTTGACTTCATTTACCATGTTCTCATCTTCTTCATTCAAGGGCATTTCCTCCTCATTCATTTGGGTGTCCTCCTTATTCACCTATTCATCTTTTTCTTTCACTAGAGCCTCCTCATTTATCTCTTGATCTTCCTCTTCAATCACGGGAATTTCCTCCTTCTCTTCTTCCTGAATCTCTTCTTCCTTACCCTGACTATCAAGGGTTTGGTCTTCAATCTCTTCCTTCCTGTCCAGATTCTCCTTTTTCTTACTCCTAACCATTTTCTTCGGGTTCTCCTTATTTATATCCAGCTTAATTTGCTTTGTAGTCCCTTTAACCCTTTTGGGAATGGGTTTCTGGATTTGATTTCTGGTGTAATTTGAAATCAACAAAATAAGCCCTTCATGAAGCACTGAGTTGCTAGGTTTTTTTCTATGCTCCATGAAACTGTTATTCAGTGAGCTCAAAAGATAGAGGGGAAACGACACCTTTTTGTTATGCCTAAAATAGTTTGCAAGAATAAAGTGAAGGTTGTAAATTTTGGTGTAGCGACCATCTATGCTGAAATTCTCAATCATGACAGTCAAAATGTTAGCCCAGTGACTCTTAAAGGTAATCTTCAATGTTTCTTCCAATCCCTGATAGGTATAATCTCATTCTTCTTTTCCATGTCAGGAATTTCTCACTGTTCATCTTATGTGTGTCTCTTATACATCTTGTGATCTTTAGCTTAAGTCCTTCAAAACTTTCTTCTAAGCACTGTCTGCTCTGATAAGCACTATACACTCTGAAAAGCATTGTACGCTCTAATACCAATTGTTAGAATAACTAAGAGGGCGGGTGAATCAGTTAGAATTAGTTTCCTCACAAATTATCCTACAGTCCCAAATTTCTCCAGATGTATAACAAAACAAATTAAAACATATAATTCCACTCGGTGAAAATGTATTATGTAATCTTAAACTTTCATCAATAGTGTTTACCGAGTATCAGTAAATTAATACTATGATTACCGATCTAGGTCAATAAAGTAAAATGTGAAGTAAAATAACAATCCACAACATTTATGCACATTGACAAATATTTTTAACGTGGAAAGCCAGGTAATGAAAAAACCACATGGGACTGACAACCAAAAATATTTTCACTCTTCTGAAGTGAGCTCGGTGAATAGCCAACCATGTTAAAGGTTACAATGCACATTGTTAAATGTGACCTAGTTAGAGGATTTAAAACTAATAGTTCTCTCTTGACCATGCATTCACTATGGTTTAACAAGAAAACAATCAACATTCTCTGAATTTAATAGTAAGGATTTCACTGTCCCACTTGGTTAAGAAATTTATCTATAACAATGGTTAAAACTGATACAGTTATGATCTAATTTAGATACAACTCTATTTTGTAGATATTCAAATCTATGCTAAGCACATAATACCTCTGATCAAATGTTTCACTTCAATTTATCTCAGACTTCATACTTGTTATGCTCGGTAATGCTCTTTCCTCTATTTTCTTGGCGATGTGTTCAAAATAATGCTCAATTCTATCTTTAACCAGTATGATCAGTCATGCATAAAATTCACATGTGTGTATCATAGCATCATTTTTTCAAAATGAATCTCTTTTCTCTTATATAGACATCATGTATCATTTAATTTTCATCCTTCAAATTTTGTGCTTAATCTCCATCATTGATTTTCCTGCTTGATCCATCCTCGGCAGTTGTGTTAAAAACATGTTTCAATCTTTGTCATCTGATCTTCATTGAATTTTAATAACCATTTGATCAAATAACAAACTTTATATTTTACCTTGAAATCATCAATTTCCATCTCAGCATCCAAGTCAGCCTCAGTTTGATTAAATTGCTTTATCAATAGTTGTGTCAGAAATCCCTTGCTTGGTTATCATTGTGCTTGGTATACACTATATTTTACTCAGGTATCACTGTCTCTCGGTGTATACAGAACTCTTTATTTTTCGACAATATAAACATTGTTTGTTCCAAATATTCAACTCATAACAAAAATTTTCCACCATAATAATACTCAAATAAGTTGACATCAATGACAATACATTAACTGATAATGTTTATCATCACTTCTACAACTCGGTTGAATATCAACAAATGAATTCAAACATACAATCAGTTGTAGTTCATCAAGCCTTTCAAAACTCCTTGTGTGTAACTCTTTCTCATGGTTATTTGGACCTTTGTTATCTTATGGCATATATATCTATTTATGGTTAAGGGATCCATGTAAAACCAATGTATTAGGTTAAAACCCCTCCAAGGTTAAGCGAGCCTTTCAAAACCTTATGTAAAGTTATTTGAGGCCTTGGCCTTTGGTTGTTGTTTTTGGAGCTCTCTTTTGTAGTTATCTTTTTGTCTACTCATGGTTTACTATCGATAGGGATACTATTGATTGAAGTTCATTTCTTTGTATCCATTTGTCTAGGGTTCGAGATCCTACCAAAATATGTTTGTAAAGGGTTTTGGGTCCCTTCTAAACCTATTTGTTTGTACCTTAATACAAAAAAATAACTTGAGAAGGTATTTATTGTTGTATCCATTTATTATTATCTAGTCTTAAATGGATCTTAAAATCTTATATTGTATTGATCGATCTTCTTCACACATATTATTAATGTGTTTCTTCAGTTAGTTTTTTCAAGTATTACAAGAGGTTTTATTGAATTTTTGGCTAGGCTTGGTTTTGTACTTGTTAATATGGAATATAAAGTTACAATCTTCGTAAACCATTGGAAGCATTGAGATCCATATACTCTCAATTTTTTTAAGTTAAATAAGTTTTCCAAGACCTCTGTCTAGACACTTAGGAATCCATTCATTTGAGTTTGGGAAAATATTGGGTGAAAGAAAATCCTTTTACTCTTCATTTAGAAGTAGCTTCTCATTTTCTAGAAATATCCATAGAATTCTTGCAGCCTTCTTCTATGGTTAAAATTACAGCTATCACATATCTACAAAAACATATAGATTCATCATCTATCTTAGAAATGTTCTTTCCTTTTATTCTTTTGATATTGCTTCATGTGGTTTTTTTCATATTGATTTATATCATTGACCATGGGTGTTTGCTTGGGTTTATATTTGTCATTAGGTATGGATTGATTTGTGATCACCACACAATTGCATTTTTTAGAATTATAAAAGTTGTGGAGAATGGTGTATTTCCATACATGATCATTTCAAAGGTATATATCATCTAGTCATGCTACAAAAGCAAGTTGATGAACCACCAATTCCAATTTCTCCAGTTCTTCATTCATTTTTAGAAATGAACACCAGTACTTGGTGGCTAGACTTTGATATTGTGAACCAATTTGATGAGACACAACCCATGGATATGAGTGAAGAGAATGCTTAGATTTCACTCTTTATTTATTATTTCCTTTATTAGTCTTTTGTATATTTGGGAACATTCTTCCTTCTATACTTGAAAATGTATCATTTAAATATTGTCATATATTTTGCAACTAGCTTGAAGACTTGGGATTTGAACCTTACTTTCATTTTGCTTCTACTACATTAGGGTTGTTGGTTGGGTACCTCAAAGATGGTTAACTTTTCTATGCTTACTTCTCTCTATATTTTTCCTTTTCATTAATAAAATTTTATTTAGTCGCTTGTCCCACTTTATTTTTAAAATTATAAAACATAAAACCAAAAATTAAATATTAGGTAAATTGTATGTTAATCTAACATTCAAACATCCTCTAATCATTAAATCAATAAGAAACTAAAGCAATTTAAATCATACTTGAGTGAAAAATATATATGTTTGTAAAAACAAAAAAACATACATAAATTCTTGATCAATTTAAGACTTATATCCCACACCTCACCCTATAAATTATTTATCAAAATTTTATGCTTAAATTTGTTAAATTTAATATTTAATTTAAAAATTAGACTTAACTTTAATGTATAATTAAAATTAATTTCTTGCATCTATTTCAAAATCAATCGCACTTTTAATTTTTTAAAAGTATTTATCTGATGAGGAAGCAAAGCTCTGCTAGTCTATGTTAGGATCCATCTGCTAGGTTTTCATTGGAGTATATGTAATACAATAATTCCATTAATTATTTCATACCACATTTATTGCGGGAGTCACTAGGACATTTTTAATGGCTGCAACCAACTTTGGCACAACAGTTGTTGCTACTATTAAAGTATTGGCCTTAGGTGATCATGACTCCTTTAGCAAATGTCCACATAAATTTTTTTTGAAGGTGTTCCATGAGGTAAGGTCTTTTTCACTCCTGATGACATTTTTCCATTACTAGATTTTTACAAAGCCTACGAGTGGCTTGAAAAAATTAATTTAATTAGATATTTTGTTGGGCGTGTTTCTGCTGAAAGTGTGTTGTGGGATTGGGTCACCAAGGCATGCCTCCCTCATGGGGTTTTCCTAGATGGTGTTCAAAATTTGACAAAAGGTTTTTTCCTATTTCATTTTAGGAACCCCACTCATGTGGACGACATTCTCAAAAATGGTCCTTCGTTTGTCTATTCATCTCTCCTTGTTTTCTAACCTTGGTTTCAAGACTTCACTGTCTCTGGTGACAAAATACTTAAGGTCCCTATCTGGATTGAATTTCCTGCACTACCCTTGCCTTGTTGACCATTTTTGTAAAATATTTCCTAGACTTTAGGTCAGGTAGTTTGTATTGAGCCTGAGACTTTATTCCATGCCCCCACTCAAAAGAGGGTTAAGGAACGATCAATATTCAAACTGGAGGGCATTATTGTTCTTACTGTGTCATGTATTTGAATTTTCCCAATACATGTTTTCATTTTCAATCTACAGATAATAAAATTAAGGACTTCCCTTTGGCCACCCCTAGGACTAAACCCTTTGGTCGCCCCCATAACTAAACCTGCTCTCAAGGAGTCTCTTGCTTCTCACAGTCTAGAAACTAGTAAGGAAGATGCCAGTTGGACAACTGTGGTCTTTAAGGGAAAGCATCCTTTGGTTTCAAAGCCTAGAGAAGACTTTATTGGTACAAATTTTTCATCTAAGGAATCTTTTCCTTCCAAGGCTTCCAAGAATTTCTCCCCTCAGGAGGGTATTTCAAACCCGATTTTTCAAGGCAATTCATTACCAGCCACAGATTTTGTCACCATTTCAAAAGGCCCTATTTTCGGATCTTGTACTCCACAACAAACTTCGTTGGTTTTTGGCACTCTTCTTTTCTTGTGTCTCCTCTCTCGCAGCCCTCCTACGAGAGAGGACATTGAAGATGAAGGGCCAGGAAAATGACAGGTGATCCCAGGAGATATTTATCCTCTTTTCCATTCTGTCTCAGATTTTTTTCATAAAAGTTTCTCCATTCTTGGGGATGAAAATACAATGAATGAAGGTTTAGAATGAATTTTATCTCCTAGAATGTTTGAGGTCTCATAGACCTCTATTGTAAATAATTAGTTGGAGATGTCTTACATTAGTTTCTTCAAATAGATGTTTCTTACCTTAAAGAGACTAAAATAGTTGATTTTTTGCTTGTTGCGGTATGTCATGTTATTTGGCCCCATGGTCTTGTTTTTTCATCCAATCATGAAGCTGGAAGAGGAGGGGTTGTTACGCTTCTAACACCACACTGGAATGATGCAGTTATTAATCATGGAGAGGAACCCATGCACATATTGGTTGGGATTCTCATGCAAATTGACAATCATCCTTTTGGTATTATTAATATTTATGCCCCAAATGATGTAGTAGAAAGAACAAACCTTTGGCATTGGATAGTTGATTCACTACTGTTGCTGACTTAGTTTCTCTATGGAGACATCAATATGGTTGAGGTGGCTTCTCACAAAGATAGCATTTCACCATTTTGATGTACAATTGGTGAGCATGAGGCATAGTTCTACATGCGCAATAAATTATTCATTTTTTATCCCAATACTAGCCATCACCTTCCATATATAGTTTGGCATACTTGGAGTAATTTGAGAGTTTTTTCTAATAGATTCTTTAAACACCTTGATTGTGCCATGATCTCCTCTCAATATTTTTTCTCTTTTGTGACAGATCAACCTTTTCCAGTTTTACCTTTGTCTAATGTCACCCGATCAGAACACTTTCCCATCAAATTTTGTATTGAATGGTGTGTTGCCTTTCCATGCTCCTATCAATCCTAGTTCTTTTTTAACACATCAATTTTGAGTCATCCACCTAATTTGGCCCACATTCAAATAATTTTGAATTTACAGCATAGGCCCACTCAATCTTTAGGTTGGATTTTGTGGTGGACTAATGCAATTCATAGAACAGCTAAATTCCTCCATTTTTATTGGAGAAAGCTAGCTCATTTCCACTGGCAGTCTTATGATCGAACTACCAAGGATTTTCTTGAACCAAACAAGAGCTTGGAAACTCATCCCTTCTAAAACAAAATTATAGTTAAAGGTGGAAACTCTCCATCATCAAATTTAGGTTATTGAAATCTATGAAACCAAGGGCGCTTAGATTAAGGCACATTTGCACTAGCTGAAAGTGGAGATCAGGATAGTAAGGAATTATTTTCCTATCTATGCCCTTGACATTCCTCTCCATATATTAAATGGATTAGAGATGGTAATTCAGTTCTCATTGAAATTCAAGACATTCTCCAAGCCTTTGTCAATCATTGCCAAAACAATTTCACTACTCAAGAGCCTACTCTTTCCAGTCAACAAGCCATCAAGGATTGTATTGCAACAGTCCCTAATTGTATGCTAGAAACCCAAAGGCCTTTCTATAATCAGACCTTGTCTCTTCAAGATCTTAAGGATGCAGATTTTTCATGGCAGCTCACAAATCCCCTGGCTATGATGGTTTCCCTGTGAATTTTATTAAGCTCTTTGGGATTTTGTTGGGTCAGACCTTCACCATGTTTGTCATGAAGGATTTCAAAATGGCTCATTAGGTGTAGAAATAAATAAAGGAAATATAAATTTCATACCTAAGTCTAGTGATCCTGATGATATAAGTAATGGGCATCCAATTACTTGGCTCAATGTCATATAAAATTATCGCCAAGCCCCTCGCTCTTAAAATTTTCCATATTATTCCTCAGATTGGTGTGTCCTAAGTATATTTTTTTTATAGAATCCAGATTCATAGTGGATAATATCATAGTTGTCTAGGAAAGCATGGAATGGGCCCGCCAGTCCAATCAAAATGGTATTTTTAAAAAAATTGGTTTCACAAAAGCTTATGACCGCATCAAGTGGCCTATTATTCTGGCTATGTTAAAAGCTCTTGGTTTTGGTCCTCATTGTGTTCTTTTAGTTAAAATGTTTTTTTTTTATGCTAATGCTTGCACATAATAATTAATGTTCTCCAGTCCATTACTTTTGGCTTACATAGATCAATTCGTCAAGGTTTCTCTTTGATACCTTCATTGTATGTGCTTTCTGCCAAGGGATATGGTTATTTGCTTGCCTCTTCTATTTTTGCAAGTCAGGTTCGATGCATTTCTCTCCCTAATTCTAATACCCAACTTGTTAACAACCATTTTGCTGATGATTCCTTCCTCACCCTCATTAAGGATAGAGAGAATGTCCAAAATGCTCTTCAATGTCTTGATACCTTATGTTTAACTTTTGGCTTGGCCATCCAATGGCAGAAAACCCTATATTATCATCAATAATTCCTCCCAACTCCACAATGGAATCTCCAGTATGACTGGAAATGGATCCAGCATGGCCAAGTTTTTCATTTTTTGGCAATCCCTTTTGTATTTCATGCATTAGCCACAAAACTTTGGAATGTTGTGCTTTCAAAAATTGAAACAAAATTGGCATACTAGTTAGCTAAGTCTTTGTCCCTAGCTGGAAAATTTCAAATCAATTCAAAATTTCTCACATCGACACATGTTTATTATTCTTCTTGTTGGTCACCATCCAAATCAACTTATAATAAGCTTGAGAGGCTATTGCAAAAATTTTTATGGGCTTCAGATACATAGAAACATGGTTTTCACAAAGTGGCTTAGGATTATTGTTTCTTGCCTAAGAAATCTGGTGGTCTTTCCCTCATTTCCACTCACAAATAGGGCTATGCCTTGTGTTTCTAATGGGTTGTTAGTTGTATATTGCGAAATGAGGCCTGGAAAGTTCTTCTTCGCCACTACATTTCTTCTGAGTTTCCTTTGCATCACCTGCATGGAAAGAGATTGGCTTCCAGAATATTTTGTTCATGAGAGAACCAGTTCAAATCCAGGATTCCTTTGTAGCAAAGAGAATTTGGTGTGCATGAGAAGTAGGTAACCCATGGCTTTGTTGAAATGGAAGCATCTTTCCAGATATGTTGTCTTTCAACCAGCACAACCTCTGCTGGTATCCATTAATTCAAATGCAAGGCATGCCACTTGCACAAATTTTGGGTCTCCATGCTCTACGCTTTCACAGGCATGACATTGGTACCCCAAAGGACCTATTTTGCAGGTCTACTATGTCTCTCTATAGTAGGGCATATGTGCAGGTTCAATTTCACTTGACTTGGTAGGATCATGACACTTTTGAATTTCTAGTCTCTATCTTTCTAGTTAAACTTTTGCATAAAATTGGATTCACTAACCTTAGTCCTTGGTGGATGGACTGACATTGGTATCTAGAGACTACTTTTTATAGATACAAACCTCAACAGGGATATCACTAGCTTTCACAAAGCTTGCCTATGGTCAAGGTTTTAAACCAAAGATTGTTAGAATAACTGAGAGGGGAGTGATTCAGTGGCCTAAAAATTTAATCCAATAATCCAACCAAAAATTATATCACATATAATATACCTTCAGTTATCTTCAGTCCTACAAGATGTATGCCTTTTTAAAATCTAACATATACATACTTCTCAGTGATTATACTATTTTTCATTTTCTTAAGCTTTACCGAATAGCAGTTTATCTTTTCTTAAGCTTTACTGAATAGTAGTTTATCTTTTCTTAGCCTTTACCAAATAGCAGTAAATAAACTTAGTGTTTACGGATCCATCATGTTTTAGTAATGTGTAAAGAAAAACATCAAAGCAATGAACCATATACACATTTGACACATGCATTTTTAACCTGGAAATCTTGTTAAGGGAAAAACCACTTGGGACCAGTAACCCAAAATTTTCACTCTTCTGAAGTGAGCTCGCTGAAGAGCCAACCATGTTAAAGGTTACAAACACACTATTAAGTGCGACCTTGTTAGAGGATTTAAAACCATTGGTTATTATTTTGACCTTGGCATTCACTATGTTGTCAATAAGAAAAACCTTTTGATACTCTTGATTATCTCAATACATTAAGGACTGTTAAATCCCACTCGGTTAAGAGATTTTCTAAATCAATGATTAAACTGAAACAGTAAATGATCTCTTCATTAATAAAACTAAACTTTCAGATTTTAAGATCTATTGTAAGTCCATAATACCTCTCTGATCAATATGATATTCAATTACTTTTCTCTCCTCTTTACTTCTTCTACTCGGTGAATGTTGTTTCTTCTCTGTTGCTCGGTGTTTGCAGAATTCTTGACTCTGTCCTTCAGCCTGTATGATCAGATATACATGAAGACTTCTATCTTCACCAGAATATATTCAGCATTCCTCTCTTTGATAATGAATTAATTGTCTCTTTATATAGACATGATTTCACCATTTCATTATCCTTGTCATTCTTTTTCTTGACGTAGATAGCTTTCTTGATCCGCAAATCTCCCCATGCATTTCTTTAATCTTTAAAGCATAGCTTTAGTTTTATCCCATATATTCATCCTTGACAAATATGAACAAAACTAGCTTTAAATCTTCAGTTCAACTAGTAAATGAAAACAAAGTAATCAACCAGTTAACTCTAATTATAGCTCCTGCCAACTAAGTGGTTTGTCATTTCCTAACTACAGTTATGATCGGTGATCAACTCTTAGTTTGATCGGTCAATGACTCTAGTCATCCTCGGGCATTACCGTCATTTATTCTCAGGGTTCACTTCAGTTATGCCTAAGGTTCATTTCAGTTATGCTCAGTGTTGTAGTGCTTGGTTTACACTATGACTTCCTCGGGGTTCTCTATCTGTTGGTGTGCACTGTCCGTAGATATTTACTGTCACTTAGTGTACACTGGCTTTATATGTTTACCGATAACATAAACTTTATCTCTTTGGTTTATTGAAGTCTATGACATTATGTATATGACCAATCAAATTGTATCAAGCTAACATCAATGACAATAAAATAAATTAACTGATTTAATGTCTTCCATTTACTTTTTGCATCTCGGTGATAGTCAACTTATCAATTTCAAACATTCAATCAGTTATAGTTCATCAATCTCTCCCTTTGGTATTGATGGCAACATACTTATCAAAACAATACAAAATATGTAATGTAAAGCATGCAATATCATACCAAAATTATTTTTATATAACCAATTCAAATATCTGACTCTTGGTAAGCTCTTCTAGCTTAGATTTGATTCTTTTAGAGTACTTTCTTTCTTCATTCCCTTTACTGGATAGATGTAGCAACTTTTGATTCTATCTCTCCTTTTGTTGTAAAATATTTTCTCCAATTCTCTCCCTTTGATGGATGGTTACTTCATTGATTATCTCTCTCCTTGGAAGATTTCTTTCCCTTTTGGATGTTCTTTTCTTCCTTTGACAATTTATTCTCTTTGATGGATATTTCTTTTAATCTCTCTCCTTGATATGATATTTCATTATCGGATATCTCTCTCCCTTTGACAACAATGCCAAACAAAAATATATCCTTCTCCATCTCTCTTGTCCATCAGCAATACAACTTTGTAGTAGCCAATAATATCTCTGGTGTTCGGTTCTGATAAGTACCTTCTTGCACTAATGTTCATTTCAGTCCATATCTCTACTTGCATCAACATTATTTATCTTCTGATAATGTATAGGATGATGTTGCCTCCTAAGTCATCTTAGTGACCAGTAGACAAGGGTCAGACCCCTAGTCTCTTTCTCAGGTACTCAAACGTATCTTTTGGCAATGGCTTTGTGAATATGTCTGCTAATTGTTCTTTGGATTGTACATATTCCAGTATCACCTCTTTCTCTTGTACTTGTTCCCTCAAGTAATGATATTAAATTTCTATATGCTTTGTCTTAGCATGCATTACAAGGTTCTTTGAGATGTTGATAGCACTTGTATTATCACAATAGATAATCACATGATCAAGGATTTATATATTCATACCTTTCAGCAATTGCTCGATCCATGCAATGTTAGAGAAATTTACAGCAGTAGCCACATATTCTGCTTTTGTAGTAGATTGAGATATGCATCCTTGCTTTTTACTTATCCATGTGACAAGTCTGTCACCCATGAAGAATGCTCCTCCTATTTTTTTCTTTCTATCATCTATGTTTCCATCCCAATCAGCATCTGTATAGACTTGTAGCTCAAATCTACCTTCTTTATTATACCATAGACCATAGTCTTCGGTATTCTTCAAATATCTCAGAATTATTTTAACAGGAGTCATGTGCAATTCCTTGGGATTAGCAGAGAATCTTGCAACTATTCCAATAGCATGTGCTATATTTGGTCTAGTATGTACAACATACATTAGGTTTCCAATCATAGATCTATATAAGGTTTGATTTACCTTGGTTGACTTGTCTTCCCTTGTCAATTTGCATCTAGTTGCTATAGGTTTTCCAACTGGTTTGGAGTCCTCCATTTTGAATATCTTCAAAACTTCTTTGATGTATTTGGATTGTGTGGTGTAGATGCATTCATTCTATTGTAGAATCTGTAGACCAAGAAAAAATTTGATCTCTCTAAATATTGACATCTCAAATTCTTTGCTCATTTCATCAGCAAATGATTTGCATAACATATCATTACTTCCAAATATGATATCATCAACAAATATCTCAGCAATCAGAATGTTATCATCAGTATCTTCTTTTAAATACAGATTACTGTTATAACTTGTTCTTACAAATCGAATACAAATGAGATAAGAGTGAAGTCTTTCATACCATGCTCTCGGTGCTTGTTTCAATCCATACAAGGCTTTGTGTAGTCTACATACCATTTTCCTCTTGTTAGGATCAACAAACCCTTCAGGTCATTCAATGTATACCTCTTCTTCTAGTATTCCATTTAGAAATGCAGATTTGACATCCATTTTCTATACCTTGAATCCTTTGAAAGAAACATAAGAAAGTAGAACTCTTACTCCTTCTAGTATAGCAACGGCTGCAAAGGTTTCTCCATAATCAATACCTTCTTCTTGTGCATACCCTTTGCATACTAGTCTTTCCCTGGTCCTTGTGACTTCTCCATTCTCATTCAGTTTGTTTCTGAATATCCATTTGGTACCAATAACATTTTTGTCACTCAATCTAGGTACTAATGTCCATGTTTTGTTCTTCTCAATATGTCCTATCTCTTCATTCATTGCACTAACCCATTCTTGATTCTCAAGTGCGGTATTAATAGATTTAGGCTTAAAATTACAAATCAAACATCTAGTGTTTAGTGACTTACTTCTTGTTCTCATTCCAGCTCTTTTGTCTCCTATGATTTGGTCTTGTGGATGGTGTCTTCTGACATACTTGGAAATTACCGGTTCATATCTTTGTTCATCATTCTGATCATCATCTTGACCTTCATTTTGATCTTCATGCTCGGTTCATCATTGTGAGCAATTTCCTAATTTTCGGTGTGTGCAACCTGTTGCTTGATTGCATTGTTCCATCACTCAGTAGTTATACATTGTTGCTCGGACAAAGTGCCAGGTTCTTCATTGTAGACAAATCTATTGTAGTCTTTCGGTTTCTTTCTGCTTTCCTCATCATTTTTCTCAGCAAATTCATCCACTTTGACATTTTCACTTTCAATCATTTTGTTATAGGATTGGTTAAGACATTTATAAGCCTCGCTTTTGGTAGAATAACCTAAAAATATTCCTTCATCACTTTTAGAGTCAAGCTTTCCATTTCTATCATCTTTCAAAATATAACATTTACTTCCAAAAATTCTAAAGTAGCTTACATTGGGTGTGTATCCATACTATATCTCATAAGGTGTCTTATTGGTTTCTTTCTTCAATTGAACTTGTTTTAATGTATAGACAGCAGTACTGACAGCTTCTCTCTAGAAGGTTTGTGATGCCTTTTTCAATCATTAGTGTTCTGGCACAATAAACAATTGATATGCTCCTTCTTTCAGCAATCCCATTTTGTTGCGGTGTTCTTGGTGCAGAAATCTATCTTGTAATTCCATGCTCATTACAAAAGTTAGTGAATTCATCAGAAATAAATTATCCTCCTCTATGTGATCTTAAGCATTTCAGTTCTTTTCCACTTTTGTTTTCAACTATAACTTTATACCATTTAAAGATCTTAAATGCTTTTGATTTCTCTTTTAAGAACATAACAGTCATCATTCTAGAATAATCATCAACAAATAGATTGAAGTATCTATCACCATAATAGCTCTTTGTTCTCATGGGTCCACATAAATCAGTATGGACTAAGTCTAAAGAAGAATTAGATGTGTAGGTTTTTCTCTTGAAACTAGACTTTGTCATTTTACCTTTTTGACAATTCTTACACATGACATGGTCAGGGTTTGAAGGGTCTGGCCAGACCCCCAAAAGTTTATATAAGAAAAAAAAGGGGCCTGCGCGGGTCATTGTCATTTAGCAGATATAGGCTTGTGAGGAGAGCTACAGGGGTATTCCGGCCGGAAGGGGTAAGTACCTTTTTTATTTTTTTATTTTAATGTTTTTAAATGTTTTTTTTAGTTGTTTTTTTTATTTAGTATTAAATAATTTTTTTTAATTAAAAATATTTGTTTAATAGTTATTTTTTGTTTAATTAATAGAAAATAGTAGTAATTTAAAATAAATATTTTAATTTAATAGTTATTTTTGTTTATTTAGTATTATTTTTTTTAATCATAGAAATAAAATAATATGATTTTATATAAAATGAGTTATGTAATTAATATAATCTTTTTTTCAGTTAATTAAATGTGTTAGTTATTTAATTAATTTAATTTTGTTAGATATAGTTTAATAGGATTTAGGGTGTAGTTAGATCTCGGATATAATGCTAACCCCAACTATAATATTAGTTTTACATCTAACTCTAATCCTCATTTATCTCTAGACCTAATTTAAACCCTAACCCTATACATAATCCAAATTATACCTCTTAACCTAGACTTAACACAAATCCTAATCCTAACTCTAACCCTAAATCCTAACCCTAACTCTAATAACCATAATTCTAACCATGATGTACAAACCCTTACTCTAACCATAATCCTAACACTAATCTTCATTCTAACCATAACAAAAACTTTAAGCCTAATAAAAAAATTAATCCTAAATATAATACTAACCATGAAACAAATCCTTACTCTAACAACAATCCAAATCCTAAACCCTAAGCTAGACCCCTAATTTAAAACTCT
>MU224554.1:3919168-3940336 GCA_018584345.1 Thuja plicata
TAATAAATTCAAAAAACTATAAAAAATCACTTAATTCAAAATAAAAACCACTTAACTCTTCCAAATAAAATTATAAAACTATAAAACTATTAAAACTATAAAACTATTAAAAATCTATAAAAAAAAAATTGAATTTTTAAAAAACTATAAAACTATTAAAACTATAAAACTATTAAAACTATTAAACTATTAAAAATCTATTAAAAAATCAATTTTATTTAAAAAATCAGGCGAATTGTGAAAATTTGGATTTTAGGGGCTGGCCATGCATGCGACCGTGTTTGGTCACCTAATGCGTCCAACCGTACTCGGTCCGGCCGGACCTGTGTGGAATCCTATTTGGCAGCCAAGTCAGCAAAAATGGGTGGCTTTCTCAAGTTCTCCCTTCTGGACCTGAATTCTCTGTCAAAATTTACCTTTCTGTGAAATCTAAAAATACCCTTTTGTAGAGCTCGTAGTCAAGATTATGGTCGTGTAATTTTTATCATGTTTTGGTTTCAGATAATATATTATAAGTTGAAAATACTTCAAGTAGGTATTTTAACATTTAAGAACACGCTCATTCAAAAAAATATTAAAAATAACAAATCATGTCAGAAAAATTAAAACTTTATATTTAACACTAGAGGAGAGAGTCCTCTTCAAGAATATGTTATTTTTTTTTACTGGTGTATATTTGATAGGGAAAATTAAACGCGAACTAAAAACTATTGATTTCAGGTAACACCGACTTTGGATAGGTATAACAGACAAAATATATAACAAAATCCAATCTTTTTTTTTTTATGCATTAGCTATACATGTCATCTAAAACATATTATGGAATCAGAGGAAAAAAATATTATTTGCATATAGTTTTTTAACGCGGACTAGACCCTAGATTTTTAGCATATTTCAGGAATAAAAAAATGGACTTCAAAAATTAAAAAACCATGTCAATTTTTGTTCAAAATTTTTTTTAAAAATTATAAGCGTAAACTTCATCAAATTTTACACATTTCATTAGTTTACATCATTTTCAAATTCTAAACACAAATGCAACTTTTATGTTGTTAAAGTTTAAAAATTTGAATGTTGTCGTCCTTTTCCTTTATAAAAGCGTGACACAGGTTTTTACTTTTACCCTGAAGTAAAATAACAATCCACAACATTTATGCACATTGACACATAGATTTTTAACGTGGAAACCCAGGTAATGAAAAAACCACATGGGACCGACAACCCAAAATATTTTCACTCTTCTAAAGTGAGCTCGGTGAAAAGCCAACCATGTTAAAGGTTACAATGCACATTGTTAAATGTGACCTAGTTAGAGGATTTAAAACTAACAGTTCTCTCTTGACCATGCATTCACTATGGTTTGACAAGAAAACAATCAACATTCTCTGAATTTCATAATAAGGACTTCACTGTCCCACTTGGTTAAGAGATTTATCTATAATAATGGTTAAAACTAATATAGTAATGATCTAATTTAGATACAACTCTGTTTTGTAGATATTCAAATCTATGCTAAGTACATAATACCTCTGATCAAATTTTTCACTTCAGTTCATCTCATAATTCATACTTGTTATGCTCGATAATGCTCTTTCCTCTATTTTCTTGGCGATGTGTGTAGAATAATGCTCAGTTCTATCTTTAACCAGTATGATCAGTCATGCATAAAATTTACATGTGTGTATCATAGCATCATTTTTTAAAAATGAATCTCTTTTCTCTTATATAGACATCATGTATCATTTAATTTTCATCCTTCAAATTTTGCGCTTAATCTCCATCATTGATTTTCCCGCTTGATCCATCCTCAGCAGTAGTGTTAAAAACACATTTCAATCTTTGTCATCTGATCTTCATTGAATTTTAATAACCATTTGATCAAATAACAAACTTTATATTTTACCTTGAAATCATCGATTTCCATCTTAGCATCCAAGTCGGCCTCCGTTTGATTAAATTGTTTTATCAATAGTTGTGTCAGAAATCCCTTGCTCGGTTATCATTGTGCTTGGTATACACTATATTTTACTCAGGTATCACTGTCTCTCAGTGTATACAGAACTCTTTATTTTTTGACCACATAAACATTGTTTTTTCCAAATCTTCAATTCATAACAAATGTTTTCCACGATAATAATACTCAAATAAGTTGACATCAATGACAA
The DNA here is from genome assembly GCA_018584345.1 of Thuja plicata. NCBI lineage: Eukaryota > Viridiplantae > Streptophyta > Pinopsida > Cupressales > Cupressaceae > Thuja > Thuja plicata. Next base: position 3,921,334 of record MU224554.1, read on the forward strand.
TACATTAACTGATAATGTTTATCATCACTTCTACAACTCGGTTGAATATCAACAAATGAATTCAAACATACAATCAGTTGTAGTTCATCAAGCCTTTCAAAACTCCTTGTGTGTAACTCTTTCTCATGGTTATTTGGACCTTTGTTATCTTATGGCATATATATCTATTTATGGTTAAGGGATCCATGTAAAACCAATGTATTAGGTTAAAACCCCTCCAAGGTTAAGCGAGCCTTTCAAAACCTTATGTAAAGTTATTTGAGGCCTTGGCCTTTGGTTGTTGTTTTTGGAGCTCTCTTTTGTAGTTATCTTTTTGTCTACTCATGGTTTACTATCGATAGGGATACTATTGATTGAAGTTCATTTCTTTGTATCCATTTGTCTAGGGTTCGAGATCCTACCAAAATATGTTTGTAAAGGGTTTTGGGTCCCTTCTAAACCTATTTGTTTGTACCTTAATACAAAAAAATAACTTGAGAAGGTATTTATTGTTGTATCCATTTATTATTATCTAGTCTTAAATGGATCTTAAAATCTTATATTGTATTGATCGATCTTCTTCACACATATTATTAATGTGTTTCTTCAGTTAGTTTTTTCAAGTATTACAAGAGGTTTTATTGAATTTTTGGCTAGGCTTGGTTTTGTACTTGTTAATATGGAATATAAAGTTACAATCTTCGTAAACCATTGGAAGCATTGAGATCCATATACTCTCAATTTTTTTAAGTTAAATAAGTTTTCCAAGACCTCTGTCTAGACACTTAGGAATCCATTCATTTGAGTTTGGGAAAATATTGGGTGAAAGAAAATCCTTTTACTCTTCATTTAGAAGTAGCTTCTCATTTTCTAGAAATATCCATAGAATTCTTGCAGCCTTCTTCTATGGTTAAAATTACAGCTATCACATATCTACAAAAACATATAGATTCATCATCTATCTTAGAAATGTTCTTTCCTTTTATTCTTTTGATATTGCTTCATGTGGTTTTTTTCATATTGATTTATATCATTGACCATGGGTGTTTGCTTGGGTTTATATTTGTCATTAGGTATGGATTGATTTGTGATCACCACACAATTGCATTTTTTAGAATTATAAAAGTTGTGGAGAATGGTGTATTTCCATACATGATCATTTCAAAGGTATATATCATCTAGTCATGCTACAAAAGCAAGTTGATGAACCACCAATTCCAATTTCTCCAGTTCTTCATTCATTTTTAGAAATGAACACCAGTACTTGGTGGCTAGACTTTGATATTGTGAACCAATTTGATGAGACACAACCCATGGATATGAGTGAAGAGAATGCTTAGATTTCACTCTTTATTTATTATTTCCTTTATTAGTCTTTTGTATATTTGGGAACATTCTTCCTTCTATACTTGAAAATGTATCATTTAAATATTGTCATATATTTTGCAACTAGCTTGAAGACTTGGGATTTGAACCTTACTTTCATTTTGCTTCTACTACATTAAGTTTGTTGGTTGGGTACCTCAAAGATGGTTAACTTTTCTATGCTTACTTATCTCTATATTTTTCCTTTTCATTAAAAAAATTTTATTTAGTCGCTTGTCCCACTTTATTTTTAAAATTATAAAACATAAAACCAAAAATTAAATGTTAGGTAAATTATATGTTAATCTAACATTCAAACATCCTCTAATCATTAAATCAATAAGAAATTAAAGCAATTTAAATCATACTTGAGTGAAAAATATATATGTTTGTAACAACAAAAAAACATACATAAATTCTTGATCAATTTAACACTTATATCCCACACCTCACCCTATAAATTATTTATCAAAATTTTATGCTTAAATTTTTTAAATTTAATATTTATTTTAAAAATTAGACTTAACTTTAATGTATAATTAAAATTAATTTCTTGCATCTCTTTCAAAATCAAATGCACTTTTAAGTTTTTAAAAGTATGTATCCAATGAGGAAGCAAAGCTCTGCTAGTCTATGTTAGGATCCATCTGCTAGGTTTTCATTGGAGTATATGTACTACAATAATTTTGTTAATTATTTCATACCACATTTATTGCGGGAGTCACTAGGACATTTTTAATGGCTGCAACCAACTTTAGCACAACAGTTGTTGCTACTGTTAGAGTATTGGCCTTAGGTGATCATGACTCCTTTAGCAAATGTCCACATAAATTTTTTCTAAAGGTGTTCCATGAGGTAAGGTCTTCGTCACTCGTAATGACATTTTTCCATTACTAGATTTTTACAAAGCCTGTAAGTGGCTTGAAAAAAATAATTTAATTGGATATTTTGTGGGGCGTGTTTCTGCGAAAAGTGTGTTGTGGGATTGGGTCACCAAGGCATGCCTCCCTCATGGGGTTTGCCTAGATGGTGTTCAAAATTTGACAAAAGGTTTTTTCCTATTCCATTTTAGGAACCCCACTCATGTGGACGGCATTCTCAAAAATGGTCCTTGGTTTTTCTATTCGTCTCTTGTTGTTTTCTTACCTTGGTTTTGAGACTTCACTGTCTATGATGAAAAAACACTTAAGGTCCCTATCTGGATTGAATTTCCTGCACTACCCTTGCCTTGTTGACCATTTTTGTAAAATATTTCCTAGACTTTAGGTCAGGTAGTTTGTATTGATCCTGAGAATTTATTCCATGCCCCCACTCAAAAGAGGGTATGTGTTGAAATTTTTCTTGCACAAGAGCTTAAGGAACGATCAATATTCAAAATGGAGGGCATTGTTTTTCTTAATGTGTCATCTTTTTGAATTTTCCCAATACATGTTTTCATTTTAAATCTACAGATAATAAAATTAAGGACTGCCCTTTGGCCGCCCCCAGGACTAAACCCTTTGGTCACCCCCATAACTAAACCTGCTCTCAAGGAGTCTCTTGCTTCTCACAGTCTAGAAACTAGTAAGGAAGATCCAATTTGGACAACTGTGGTCTGTAAGCGAAATCATCCTTTGGTTTCATAGCCTAAAGAAGACTTTATTGGTATAAATTTTTCACCTAAGGAATATTTTCCTTCCAAGGCTTCCAAGAATTTCTCCCCTCAGGAGGGTATTTCAAACCCAATTTTCCAAGGCAATTCATTACCAGCCACAGATTTTGTCACCATTTCAAAAGGCCCTATTTTGGGATCTTGTACTCCACAACAAACTTCATTAGTTTTTGGCACTCTTCTTTTCTTGTGTCTCCTCTCTTGCAGGCCTCCTACGAGAGAGGACATTGAAGATGAAGGGCCAGGAAAATGAGAGGTGATCCCAGGAGATATTTATCCTCTTTTCCATTTTATCTCAGATTTTTATCATAAAAGTTTCTCCTTTCTTGGGGATGAAAATACCGTGAATGAAGGTTTAGAATGAATTTTATCTCCTAGAATGTTTGAGGTCTCATAGACCTCTATTGTAAATATGCAGTTGGAGATGTCTGACATTAGTTTCCTCAAACAGATGTTTCTTATCTTAAAGAGATTAAAATAGCTGATTTTTTGCTAGCCACCACCTTCCATATACAGTTTGGCATACTTGGAGTAATTTGAGGGTTTTTTCTAATAGATTCTTTAAACACCTTGATTGTGCCATGATCTCCTCTCAATATTTTTTCTCTTTTATGACAGATCAACCTTTTCCAGTTTTACCTTTGTCTAATGTCACCCGATTAGAACACTTTCCCATCAATTTTTGTATTGAATAGTGTGTTGCCTTTCCATGTTCCTATCAATCCTAGTTCTTTTTTAACACATCACTTCTGATTCATCCACCTACTTTGGCCCACATTCAAATAATTTTGAATTTACAGCATAGGCCCACTCAATCTTTAGGTTGGATTTTGTGGTGGACTGATGCAATTCATAGAACAACTAAATACCTCCATTTTTACTGGAGAAAGCTAGCTCATTTCTGCTGGCAGTCTTATGATCGGACTACCAGGGATTTTCTTCAACCAAACAAGAGCTTGGAAACTCATCCCTTCTAAAATAGAATTATAGTTAAAGGTGGCAACTCTCCATCATCAAATTTAGGTTATTGAAATCTATGAAACCAAGGGCGCTTAGATTAAGGCACGTTTGCACTGGTTGAAAGTGGAGATCGGGCTAGTAAGGAATTATTTTCCTATCTATGCCCTCAACATTACTCTCCATATAATAAATGGATTAGAGATGGTAATTCAGTTCTCATTGAAATTCAAGACATTCTCCAAGCCTTTGTCAATCATTGCCAAAACGTTTCCACTACTCAAGAGCCTACTCTTTCCAGTTAACAAGCCCTCAAGGATTGTATTGCAACAGTCCCTAATTGTACGCCAGATGCCCAAAGGGATTTCTATAATCAAACCTTGTCTCTTCAAGATCTTAAGGATGCATATTTTTCATGGCAGCTCACAAATCCCCTGGCTATGATGGCTTCCATGTGAATTTTATAAAGCTCTTTGGGATTTTGTTGGGTCAGACCTTCACCATGTTTATCATGAAGCATTTCAAAATGGATCGTTAGGTGCAGAAATATAAATTTCATACCTAAGTCCAATGATCCTGAAGATATAAGTAATGGGCATCCAATTACTTGGCTCAATGTCATATAAAATTATCGCCAAGCCCCTCGCTCTTAAAATTTTCCATATTATTCCTCAGATTGGTGTGTCCTAAGTAGATTTTTTTTATAGAATCTAAATTCATAGTGGATAATATCATAGTTGTCTGGGAAGGCATGGAATGGGCCCGCCAGTCCAATCAGAATGGTATTTTTAAAAAAATTGGTTTCACAAAAGCTTATGACCGCATCAAGTGGTCTATTATTCTGGCTATATTAAAATCTCTCAGTTTTGGTCCTCATTGTGTTCTTTTAGTTAAAATGTTTTCTGTTGATGCTAATGTTTGCATAATAATTAATGTTCTCTAGTCCATTACTTTTGGCTTACATAAATCAATTCATCAAGGTTTCTCTTTGATACCTTCATTGTATGTGCTTTCAAAAATTGAAACAAAATTGGCATACTAGTTAACTAAGTCTTTGTCCCTGGCTGGAAAATTTCAAATCAATTCAAAATTTCTCACATCGACACATGTTTATTATTCTTCTTTTTGGTTTCCATCCAAATCAACTTATAATAAGCTTGAGAGGCTATTGCGAAACTTTTTATGGGCTTCAGATACATAGAAACATGGTTTTCACAAAGTGGCTTAGGATTATTGTTTCTTGCCTAAGAAATTTGGTGGTCTTTCCCTCATTTCCACTCACAAATAGGGCGATGCCTTGTGTTTCAAATGGGTTGTTAGTTGTATATTGGGAAATGAGGCTTGGAAATTTCTTCTTCACCACTACATTTCTTCTGAGTTTCCTTTGCATCACCTGCATAGAAAGAGATTGGCTTCCAGAATATTTTGTTCATGAGAGAACCAGTTCAAAGCCAGGATTCCTTTGTAGAAAAAATAATTTGGTGTGCATGAGAAGCAGGTAAATGATGGCTTCGTTGAAATGGAGGCATCTTTTTAGATGTGTTGTCTTTCAACTAGCACAACCTCTGGTGGTATCCATTAATTCAAATGCAAGGCATGCCACTTGCACAAATTTTGGGTCTCCATGCTCTACGCTTTCACAGGCATGACATTGGTACCCCAAAGGACCTTTTTTCTAGGTCTACTATGTCTCTCCGTAGTAGGGCATCTGTGCAGGTTCAATTTCACCAAACTCGGTAGGATCGTGACACTTTTGAATTTCTAGTCTCTATCTTTCTAGTTAAACTTTTGCATAAAATTGGCATCACTAACCTTAGTCCTTGGTGGATGGACTGACATTGGTATCTAGAGACTACTTTTTATAGATGCAAACCTCGACAGGGATATCGCTAGCTTTCACAAAGCTTGCCTATGGTCAAGGTTTTAAACCAGCGATTGTTAGAATAACTGAGAGGGGGGTGATTCAGTGGCCTAAAAATTTAATCAAATAATCCAACCAAAACTTATATCACATATAATATACCTTCAGTTATCTTCAGTCCTACAAGATGTATGCCTTTTTAAAATCTAACATATACATACTTCTCAGTGATTATACTATTTCTCATTTTCTTAAGCTTTACCGGATAGCAGTTTATCTTTTCTTAGCCTTTACCGAATAGCAGTAAATAAACTTAGTGTTTATGGATCAATCATGTTTTAGTAATGTGTAAGGAAAACCATCAAAGTAATGAACCATATACACATTTGACACATGCATTTTTAACCTAGAAATCTTGTTAAGGGAAAATCCACTTGGGACCGATAACCCAAAATTTTCACTCTTCTAAAGTGAGCTCAGTTAAGAGCCAACCCTGTTAAAGGTTACAAACACACTGTTAAGTGTGACCTTGTTAGAGGATTTAAAACCATTGGTTAGACTTTTGACCTTGGCATTCACTATGTTGTCAATAAGAACCTTTTTATACTCTTGAGTAACTCAATACATTAAGGACTGTTAAATCCCACTCACTTAAGAGATTTTCTGAATCAATGGTTAAACTGAAACAGTAAATGATCTCTTCATTAATAAAACTAAACTTGCAGATTTTAAGATCTATTGTAAGTCCATAATACCTCTCTGATCAATATGATCTTCAATTCCTTTTCTCTCCTCTTTACTTCTTCTACTCGGTGAATTGTGTTGCTTCTCTATTGCTTGGTGTCTGCAAAATTCTTGACTCTGTCCTTCAGCTTGTATGATCAGATCTGCATGAAGACTTCTATCTTTGCCATAATATATTCAGCATTCCTCTCTTTGATAATGAATTAATTGTCTCCTTATATAGACATGATTTCACCGTTTCATTATCCTTCTCATTCTTTTTCTTGACGTATATAGCTTTCTTCATCCGCAAATCTCCCCATGCATTGCTTTAATCTTTAAAGCATAGCTTTAGTTTTATCCCATAGATTTATCCTTGACAACTATGAATAAAACTAGCTTTAAATCTTCAGTTCAACTGGTCGATGAAAACAAAGTAATCAACCAGTTAACTCTAGTTATAGCTCCTACCAACTAAGTGGTTTGTCGTTTCCTAACTATAGTTTTGATCGGTGATCAACTCTTAGTTTGATTGGTCAATGACTCTAGTTGTCCTCGGGCATTACCTTCAGTTATTCTTGGGGTTCACTTCAGTTATGCTTGAGGTTCATTTCAGTTATGCTCAGTGTTGCGGTACTCGGTTTACACTATGACTTCCTCGGTGTTCTCTGTCTGTTGGTGTGCACTGTTCGTCAGTGTTTACTGTCACTCAGTGTACACTGGCTTTATATGTTTAGCAATAACATAAACTTTATCTCTTTGGTTTCTTGAAGTCTATGACATTATGTATATGACCAATCAAATTGTATCAAGTGGACATCAATGACAATAAAATACACTAACTTATTTAATGTCTTCCATTTACTTTTTACAGCTCGGTGATAGTCAACTTATCAATTTCAAACATTCAATCAGTTATAGTTCATTAATCTCTCCCTTTGGTATTGATGGCAACATACTTATCAAAACAATATGAAATATGTAATGTAAAGCATGCAATATCATACCAAACTTATTTTTATATAACCAATTCAAATATCTGACTCTTGGTAAGCTCTTCTAGCTTAGATTTGATTCTTTTAGAGTACTTTCTTTCTTCATTCCCTTTACTGGATAGATGTAGCAACTTTTGATTCTATCTCTCCTTTTGTTGTAAAATATTTTCGCCAATTCTCTCCCTTTGATGGATGGTTACTTCATTGATTATCTCTCTCCTTGGAAGTTTTCTTTCCATTTTGGATGTTCTTTTCTTCCTTTGACAATTTATTCTCTTTTATGGATATTTCTTTTAATCTCTCTCCTTGATATGATATTTCATTATTGGATATCTCTCTCCCTTTGACAGCAATGCCAAACAAAAATATATCCTTCTTCGTCTCTCTTGTCCATCAGCAATACAACTTTGTAGTAGCCAATAATAGCTCTGGTGTTTGGTTCTCATAAGTACCTTCTTGTACTAATATTCATTTCAGTCCATATCTCTACTTGCATCAACATTATTGATCTTCTGATAATGTATAGGATGATGCAGCCTCCTAAGTCATCTTAGCGACCAGTAGACAAGGGTCAGACCCCTAGTCTCTTTCTCAGGTACTCAAACATATCTTTTGGTAATGTCTTTGTGAATATGTCTGCTAATTGTTCTTTGGATTGTACATATTCTAGTATCACCTCTTTCTCTTGTACTTGTTCCCTGAAGTAATGATATTAAATTTCTATATGCTTTTTCTTAGCATGCATTATAGGTTTCTTGAGATGTTGATAGCACTTGTATTATCACAATAGATAATCACATGATCAAGGATTTATATATTCATACCTTTCAGCAATTGCTCGATCCATGCAATGTTAGAGAAATTTACAGCAGCAGCCACATATTCTACTTTTGCAATAGATTGAGATATGCATCCTTGCTTTTTACTTATCCATGTGACAAGTCTATCACCCACAAAGAATGCTCCTCCTATTGTGTTCTTTCTATCATCTATGTTTCCATCCCAATCAGCATCTGTATATACTTGTAGCTCAAATCTACCTTCTTTATTATACCATAGACCATAGTTTTTGGTATTCTTCAAATATTTCAGAATTCTTTTAACAGCAATCATGTGTGATTCCTTGTTATTAGCAGAGAATCTTGCAACTATTCCAACTACATGTGTTATATCTGGTCTAGTTTGTACAACATACATTAGTTTTCCAATCATAGATCTATATAAGGTTTGATTTACCTTGGTTGACTCTTCTTCCTTTGTCAATTTGCATCTGGTTGCTATAGGTGTCCCAACTGGTTTGGAGTCCTCCATTTTGAATATCTTCAAAACTTCTTTGATGTATTTGGATTGTGTGGTGTAGATGCCTTCATGCTATTGTAGAATCTGTAGACCAAGAAAAAATTTGATCTCTCTAAACATTGACATCTCAAATTCTTTGCTCATTTCATCAACAAATGATTTTCATAACATATCATTACCTCCAAATATGATATCATCAACAAATATCTTAGCAATCAGAATGTTATCATCAGTATCTTCTTTTAAATACAGATTACTATTATAACTTGTTCTTACAAATCCAATACAAATGAGATAAGAGTGAAGTCTTTCATACCATGCTCTCGGTGCTTGTTTCAATCCATACAAGGCTTTGTGTAGTCTACATACCATGTTCCTCTTGTTAGGATCAACAAATCCTTTAGGTTGTTCAATGTATACCTCTTCTTCTTGTATTCCATTCATAAATGCATATTTGACATCCATTTTCTATACCTTGAATCCTTTAAAAGCAGCATAAGAAAGTAGAATTCTTACTCCTTCTAGTCTAGCAACGGCTGCAAAGGTTTCTCCATAATCAATACCTTCTTCTTGTGCATACCCTTTGCATACTAGTCTTTCCCTGGTCCTTGTGACTTCTCCATTCTCATTTTGTTTGTTTCTGAATATCCGTTTGGTACCAATAACATTTTTGTCACTCGGTCTAGGTACTAATGTCCATGTTTTGTTCTTCTCAATATGTCCTATCTCTTCATTCATTGCACTAACCCATTCTTGATTCTCAAGTGCGGTATTAATAGATTTAGGCTTAAAATTACAAATCAAACATCTAGTGTTTAGTGACTTACTTCTTGTTCTCATTCTAGCTCTTTTGTCTCCTATGATTTGGTCATGTGGATGGTGTCTTCTGACATACTTGGAAATTACCGGTTCATATCTTTGTTCATCATTATGATCATCATCTTAACCTTCATTTTGATCTTCATCGCTCGATTCATCATTGTGAGCAATTTCCTAATTTTCAGTGTGTGCAACCTATTGCTTGATTGCATTGTTCCATCGCTCGGTATTCATACATTGTTGCTCGGGCAGAGTGTCAGGTTCTTCATTGTAGATGAATCTATTGTATTCTTTCAGTTCCTTTCTGCTTTCATCATCATTTTTCTTAGCAAATTCATCCACTTTGATAGTTGCACTTTCAATGATTTTGTTAGATGATTGGTTAAGACATTTATAAGCCTTACTTTTGGTAGAATAACCTAAAAATATTCCTTCATCACTTTTAGAGTCAAGCTTTCCATTTCTATCATCTTTCAAAATATAACATTTACTTCCAAAAATTCTAAAGTAACGTACATTGGGTGTGTATCCATACCATAGCTCATAAGGTGTCTTATTGGTTTCTTTCTTCAATTGAACTTGGTTTATTGTATAGACAGCAGTACTGACAGCTTCTCTCATGAAGGTTTTTGATGATTTTTTCAATCATCAGTGTTCTGGCACAATCAACAATTGATATGTTCCTTCTTTCAGCAATCCCATTTTGTTGTGGTGTTCTTGGTGCAGAAACCTGTCTGGTAATTCCATGCTCATTACAAAAGTTAGTTAATTCATCAGAAATAAATTATCCTCCTCTATCTGATCTTAAGCATTTCAGTTCTTTTCCACTTTTGTTTTCAACTATAACTTTATACCATTTAAACATCTTAAATGCTTTTGATTTCTCTTTTAAGAACATAACAGTCATCATTCTAGAATAATCATCAACAACTAGAATGAAGTATCTATCACCATAATAGCTCTTTGTTCTCATGGGTCCACATAAATCAGTATGGACTAAGTCTAAAGAAGAATTAGATGTTTAGGTTTTTCTCTTGAAACTAGACTTTGTCATTTTACCTTTTTGACAATTCTTACACATGACATGGTTAGGCTTTGACATGCTCGGTAAGCCTCTTACTTTTCTTTTCATGCTTATCCTAACCATGTTGTCAAAATTCACATGACATAACCTTTTATGCCACAACCATATGTCTTCATTTCTAGCCAATAAACAAGTGGTCTCAATTTTATCAAGATAGAATAGGTTACCTTTTGTTTGTTCACCAGTACCAATCAACCTTCATGTTTCATTATAGATCTTTTCCCTTTTGTTCTCAAAAGCAACTCGATGTCCTATGTTATTCAGTTGTGAAACACTCAATAGATTATAGTTAAGTCCTTTCACCCAATATGCATTTTCACATCTAATCAGATTATTCAACATGATTGTTCCTTTACCTTCAACTGGACAAGGTGAGTCATTACCCATTCTTATTGATCCACTATTATAATATTCAAAAGTTTCAAACATTTCTTTATCTCTAGTCATGTGTTGAGTACAACCACTATCAATAATCCAAACATAATTTTTTCTAACTTTAGATATGAGTGCAGTCTCAACATACCTTTCTTCTTCGTTTGAATCATCCTTCATAGCAAAAAATACTACCTCAAAATATTCATTAGACTCGGTGTCAGTATTCTCAGCTTTGTTCTCAACCAGGTAACAAGCCTTCTTTCCTTTTTCCTTTTATTCTCGGTTATCTCTTCTGTCAGATTGTCGCTTGCTTCGGTAATCTTGGTCATCACTTCTGTCAAACTTATTTTCATAAGATCTACCATTGTTTCTGTCATCTTTTCTTTTGTTAGGGCATCTAGAAGTAAAGTGTCCAATTTATTTGCAATTAAAACATACCAATGGTAACTTAGCTTTATATCTACCTTTGCCTCTCTGCAATCTTCTAGCCATTAGTGCTTCAATTTCATCAAGTTCTTCTTCATCACTATAACTTTCACTATCATTTCTCATAGTGTGTTTATGATTTGATTTACTTATTTTTAGAGAAGATTTGAATGCAGACTCAATAGTTGGTAAGACACTATTGTCAAATTTATTCATGTCAAATGAAATAATTCTACCAAACAAACTATCTAGAGTAACATTGTTATTTGCTACTGCTCTCATTTCTTGGATAGCAGATACTCTAATAGCGTAAACAGGCAGTAAGGTTCTTAGGATTTTACTTACCACTGTTTCTTCTTCAAGTACACCTCCTACTCCTCAGATAGCATTGACAACTTCCTTGATTCTACTACTGTACTGAGTGATGTTTTCTCCTTCTTTCATTCTTAGGTCATCAAACTTTCCTCTTAGGATTTCAGCCTTAGCTCTCCGCACATTTTTATCTCCTCCATGCACTAGCTTGAGTTTGTCCCACATTTACTTTGTAGTGGTGCATGATTTGACATCTTCAAATTCAGCATAGGAGAGTGAGGAAGCAAGTTCTATCATCATAGAATTGTGTTCATGTTTCTCTCTCAATTGATCAACTGTTGGAGGTTCAGTAGGTAAAAAAAATTCAGTATCCAAGTATTGTGTGACATCATTTCCAATACCTTATAGGTGGAGTCTTATCCTTCTTTTCCATGAGGCAAATTTGTCCTTGTTAAACTTAGGCACATCCATTTTTCTCATCTTGTGATCTTTAGCTTGAGTCTTTAAACTCTCTTCCAAGCACAAAAGCTCTGATACTAATTGTTAGAATAACTGAGAGGGGGGTGAATCAGTGGCCTAAAAAATTAATCCAATTATCCAACCAAGACTTATATCACATATAATATACCTTCATTTATCTTCAGTCCTACAAGATGTATGCCTTTTGTCAATCTAACATATACATACTGCTCGGTGATTATACTATTTGTCCTTTTCTTAAGCTTTACCGAATAATAGTTTATCTTTTCTTAGCCTATACCGAATAGTAGTAAATAAACTTAGTGTTTACCGATCAATCCTATTTTAGTAATGTGTAAAGCAAAACATCAAAGCAATGAACCATATACACATTTGACACATGGATTTTTAACGTGGAAACCTTGTTAAGGGAAAAACCACTTGGGACTGGTAACCCAAAATTTTCACTCTTCTAAAGTGAGCTTGGTGAAGAGCCAACCTTGTTAAAGGTTACAAACACACGGTTAAGTGCGACCTTGTTAGAGGATTTAAAACCATTGGTTAGTCTTTTGACCTTGGCAGTCACTATGCTATCAACAAGAAAAATCTTTTGATACTCTTGAGTATCTCAATACATTAAGGACTGTTAAATCCCACTCAGTTAAGAGATTTTTTGAATCAATGGTTAAACTAAAACAGTAAATGATATGCTCATTAATACAACTAAACTTGCATATTTTCATATCTATTGTAAGTCCATAATACCTCTTTGATCAATATGCTCTTCAATTCCTTTTCTCCCCTCTTTACTTCTTTCTGCTCGGTGAATATTGTTGCTTCTCTATTGCTCAATGTCTGCAAAATTCTTGGCTCTGTCCTTCAGCTTGTATGAGCAAATTTGCATGAAGACTTCTATCTTCACCAGAATATATTCAGCATTACTCTCATTGATAATGAATTACTTGTCTCTTTATATAGACACATGATTTCACTGTTTCATTTTCTTTGTCTTTCTTGTTCTTGGCGTAGATAGCTTTCTTGACCTGCAAATCTCGTCATGCATTGGTTTAAACTTTAAAGCATAGCTTTAGTTTTATCCCGTAGATTTCTCCTTGACAACTATGAATAAAACTAGCCTTAAATCTTCATTTCAACTAGTCAATGAAACAAAGTAATCAATCAGTCAACTCTAATTATACTTCCTGCTAGCTAAGTGTTTTGTCATTTCCTAACTCCAGTTCTGATCGGTGATCAACTCTTAGTTTGCACGGTCAATGACTCCAGTTTTCCTCGAGCATTACCTTCTATTCTTCTTGGGGTTCACTTCAGTAATGCTCGGTTTTGCGGTGCTTGGTTTACACTGTGACTTCCTCAAGGTTCTCTGTCCGTCGGTGTGCAATGTCCATCGGTGTTTACAGTCACTCAGTGTACACTGGCTTTATATGTTTACCGATAACATAAACTTTATCTCTTTGGTTTCTTGAAGTCTATGACATTATGTATATGACCAATCAGATTGTATCAAGTGGCCGGTCTGAGCTCTTCCTTCACTTGTCTTGGTTTTCTTGTAGGGCTTAGATTTATTGGGTTTGTATCCATGATTTATTTTCTCCATTTTTCACACAACTATTTTCATCGCATATGGTTCTTCTAGGAGATAACCCTAGACTTCCTTTCCCTTCTATGAAACTATACAACACTTTTAGAATGGAAATTCTCTTTTCTATTTGGAAAGACAGAAATGCAGCAATTTTTTTACATGCCTTAATTGATTCTAATGTATCAATTTTTTGCTAAAGCTTGCATATGCAATACTTTGATGTTACAGATACAGGTCCAAGAAGATAAGGTGGCGCTTGAGGTGGCCCACTTGCGATAATTATTGCAGCATTGGGGAAATGCTCTCTATACGATGGTCAGAGTTCTCCTAGAAGCTTTTTGTTTCCAACAAATGTTCCGCTTCCCATGGCCATCGTCGGGGTCAAAGTTCTTCTCATTGGCATAATGACACTTCCCTTTCTCAGCATCCTTGCCGCCATTAACCCCACCACTGGTTATCGCCTTATATTTTTGTTGTTCCTCCACGTCGTCTTAGGTTTCCGTCAGCATGGCCTCTGGCAGTAGGTGCTACTTCACCACACATGGGTTGGCCAACTCTAGCTGGTGACTCGGGGTGGCCTTCATCTTCCAAAGGCTACCCCAGGTTGGTATTGTCTATCTCCCCGTGATGAGAAGATAAGGAGGTTGAAGAGGATAATGCAGATGGCTATACATTGCCAGACCCTGAACCATATCACAAGTCAGGATGACAAAAGAAGGATGAACCAGACCTTCCACCTCCTTCAGCTAAGGCTTTGGTTGCATAAGGGTGCTTTCTTTGTGGGTTAGGCTCATTTAGTTTTTTGTTGTTAATGTTTTAGGGCTACACCCTTGTTTCTTTGGATTTTGGGCTTTGCTCATGTGACTCTCGGGGACTGAGTTTTCCTCCCACTATTATTTTTGATTCAGTTGTAAGTTTTCTTCTTAAGTAAATATAATTGACTAGTAATTCCATAAAAAAATAAATGAAATTACTCATACAAAGAAATAATTAATTTATCCATAAAAACAAAATCAATCAATTTTCATAATAAAAATTTTAAACAAATCTTTAGAAAGCCAACATTGATGACACATTCAATAACTAATGTGACCAAACTAAAATTCTCAAAATACTTTTATATAAATAAATTATATTACTAATGTTTTTAACACAAAAATATTACTAAACGATACAATGTACATTATTTATTTAAAAATTAAATGCTTGAAAGTCAAATAATTAAATCATAAAAATGTTCTTTATATCCAAAAATATTTAAGAATAGCCTGCTATATATATTGATGCTCTTGGTTTTCAATCAGAAGCCACATCAACGGACAAAACTTTAAAACATTGAGCTACTAGAACAAAACCACTGGTCATTCTTATGTTTCCTGAAGTGGAGTTACGTACAAAATCCACTTTTCATTGATTACGAGACACCTTTCCCATTGCTTCTACCTTCCTGATAATACATTTAGGAAACAAAATGATGTCATTCTTTGCTTCATCTCCTTATGACATATTTGACCAGTCCAGGGATGTGAGAATTTAGAAAGTAATCCTCCCAATCAATGCTCTTGACATCCATGCTGAAAATCTTTCGATCTTCCACTGACATCTCCTCCCATAAACGTTCAGTTTTTGAGCTGTCGAACCTGAAGATTAAAAGAGCAATCAACTTATTTTGTTGTCAGAAAACCTTCCCAATCATAAATCTCTTGCAATTTTAATTTTAACATTCATACAGGTTAGGCATGAATGGTAACTTACTTCCCCTTGAAGAAAAGAAAAGGTTCGTAGATATGAGCGAGGCTCATTCCAAATCTATATTTGTCCTGAAGATGATTGCAATGCGGCCTCAGGAAGCCAAACAGAAGCTTATCAAGAATACACAGCAACTGAAACATTATTCATTCCATACCCAAATCAGTACAAGCACCCTTTAACAGAAAATTATCAAAGACAAGCATGCAATTTTTTACCTGGAGAGGGATTTTGAAACGGAGGGTCATAAATAATGTGAAACTGGACATGCTTTGAAGAAAGTATGGCTCCTTCACCCTTACAATCTTTCCATTTTTTGCTGTGCAGGGATTTGCTAAGAAGTAGTTGTACGAAGCATCCACAACGACGTTGTAGTGTAATGGATTGGCAACGGAAGAAGTCGCGTGATAAAGAAATAGACCAGGTTCTGTGCCATGCCTGGCTATTGATACTATCATGGAATTCGCCACCATGTCTACAGGTATCTGCTTATGAAAGAAATTTGTCATTAACTGCCCAGATTACATATCACATATATTTCGAGCTCAAATATATTTTGATTGCACATCAATTTGAAAGAGTAGCAACATACTCATTAACATATACATGATTACATACTGTCAACACAGCTTTAGAAAAAATGTAAAATCATGTAGATTTATACTAAAAACAGATAATAATGCAGTACATTGTTACCTTTCGACTGCAAACTAAAACATATTGAAGTTGAAACCATTAAAACAGTGTAGGTTAGAGAGAACAACAGGTGTGGGAGATTGAGGAAACTACTGTCCTAAAAAATTGAAGTTCTCTTTTTCACACTGGAAGATAGACACCAGATTGTAGTCTTAGAATCAATTCTGTAAAAGTTAATCACAAAGGCATGAGGTTTTCCACGGTGTATATAATATTCTAATAAGATAATTTCTCAATTCAGTTTTATTTGTTTTTTTATCAAACTTTTAGATCACACTCAATAAAATAGATTCATCTGTGCATGTTTTTTGCTCAGCATTTCAGATCACGCTCAGTATACTGCATATGTAATTTAATATGATGCCAAATATAGATTGAAAAATATGCAACAGCTGATTCAGTGTGTCATCCAAAACCTCCTATGAGAAAAATACACAGCTGAATCTAGAAAGCTGTCTTGTTCCATTGAGAATTCGATTTTGTTTGCTGACGTGGAGATGAGTAATATTTGTAATGTCAAAGCCTTTTAAGATGTTACAGAAGGGTATTAATAACACTGCAGTAAAAATTGGCTGGTGGAAGTTGAGAATGAGTTGGGAAAAATTGGTAGTGCTACGTAACTGATTTATACTGATTTAAGAAGTAATCTGCAATGCCATTAATGCAGCAGTACAAAGTCAACGAAAATGAAAAAAACTCAGCATTCAATTATTTAGATAAATAAGGTCAGAGTATTCTTGCAATTATTTTGTCCAGTCCATGAAGTTATTAACATACTCATTAACATATACATGATTACATAGTTTCAACAAAGTTTCAGAAAAAATGTAAAATCATGTAAGTTTATACTAAAAACAGATAATAATGCAGTACATTATTACCTTAGAATGCAAGCTAAATTATATTGAAGAGAAACCATTAAAACAGTGTAGGTTACAGAAAACAAAAGGTGTGGGAGATTCAGCAAACTACTGTCCTAAAATTTATAAGTTCTCTTTTTCACACTGGAAGATAGATACCAGATTGTAGACTTAAACAAATCTGTAAAAGTTAATGAGAAAGGCGTGAATTAAGGCGTGAATTTTCCAGAGTCTATGTAGTATTGTAATATGATAATTTCTGAATTCAGTCATATATGTTTTTTCATCAAAATTTTAGAACACACTCACTAAAATAGAATCATTTTTCTTCAAACTTTTAGAACACTCACTAAAATAGAATCAAATCAGCTGTATATGTTTTCTATTCGACATTTGAGATCACACTTGGTGGTGTACTACATATGTGATTTAATATGATGCCAAACATAGATTGAAAAATATGCAACAGCTGAATCAAGTTTCAGTGTGTCATCCAAAAGCTCCTATGAGAAACATACACAGCTGAATCTAGAAACCATCTTATTACAATATAAAAACCAAATTAGTGAACAGCCCTTTTTCAATGTGATATTGTTATCAGGATTCAACTGAAAACTAAACAGTTGAATCCTGATAGGAATATCAAAATTTGACTTGCTCCTACTTATCAACCCTTTTTCATTTATCTGCTGATTAAACTCTATCGTAAACCTGTCTTGTTCCATTGAGAATTCGTTTTTGTTTACTGACGTGGAAATGAGTAATATTTGTCATGTCAAGGGCTTTTAAGATGTTACAGAGGGGTATTAATAGCACTGCAGTAAAAACTGACTGGTGGAGGTTGAGAACGAGATGGGAAAACATGAGAGTGCTACGTAACTGATTTATACTGCTTTAAGGGGTAATCTGCAATGCTATGAATGCAGTCAGTTTAAGAAGAGAATTCAGTACAAAGTCAACGAAATTGAATAAAACTCAGTTTTCAAAGGTTCCAGCATAGTAATGCTGTTTAAGATGCGAAATCCTTGCAATTATTCAGATAAATAAGGCCAGAGTATTCTTGCAATTATTTTGGCCAGTCCATGAAGTTATTAGTGCAACCTACTATAATTTATTACTATTTATCGACGCTCCTTTTAACCCAATTGTAAAGTACAATGCAATTGAGTGCAAGTGGGCATATTATATTTGTACAGTCCCTTCTTTAATTCACTGTTGAAGATTGAGTGCAAACGTGCATTATAATTAAGCTCACTTCCTTTTATAGCCGGGCTCTATATAATAGGCCATCATAAATCTTTAAGTTCGTCCGAGAATAATCATCCTATTCAGTTTGCCTGAGTATTCAATGCTCTCAGGGCCCGTTTGGTTGGCGGAATTTGTGTATGCTGGAATTGTCAATTCTAGAATTGAATCCATTCTAGGTTTGTGCTATTCTCAAAATGAATTCTAGAATATGGCTGTCCTGTTTGGTTCACCTGGAAGATGACTGAGAAGATGCAAATTTTGTGTTTGGTTCCACACAACTAGAATTGGAATTGGAATTTTGTTTTTGTACACATACACATGTATACACACACATATACACACATACACATATATACACACACACACGTGTATATATACACACATATACACACATGTGTGTATATATACACGCACACACATGTGTATATATACACACATGTGTGTGTATATACACACACATGTGTGTGTATATACACACATGTATATATACACATGTACACACATATATATATACACATACATGTATGTATATACACATACATACG
>MU224554.1:3940386-3952426 GCA_018584345.1 Thuja plicata
TATATATACACACATGTGTGTGTATATACACACACATGTGTGTGTATATACACACATGTATATATACACATGTACACACATATATATATACACATACATGTATGTATATACACATACATACGTGTGTATATATACACATGTATACACATATACACATGTGTATATATATACACACATACACGTGTGTATACACACATATACACACATACACATATACACACATTTGTGTATATATATACACATATACACATATACATATATATACACATACACACATATACACACGTGTATATACACACATGTGTATATAGATATGAGTATGTATATACACATGTGTGTATATATACATACATGTATATATACTATATATATACATGTATGTATATATACACACAAGAGTATATACACAAATGTATATTCACACACGTGTATATACACTCATGTGTATATATACATACATGTATCTATACTATATATGTACATGTGTGTATATACACTCATATGTATATATACATACATGTATATATACACACATGTATATATAAATGTGTATATACACACATATATATATACACATGTGTATATATACACAGATTTATATATACATTCTGATAGCAATATAATATTAACACAAAAATGGGAATGAATTTTCCTTCACAAAATAATACTCTCAATTCCAATTCCAGGTCCTGAGGGGGAATTGTGGAATGCTCAAAAAGGCCCAAAATTAGAATTCGCATAACCCTATTCCAATTTTTAATTTTGGAACCAAACATGAAATTGAACATTTTGGGAATTCGGAAATGCCAATTCCCGTTCAATTCCAATTCCACCCCTCAACCAAACGGGCCCTTATGATTACTCAGAAGAATTCAATTGAACTGAATACCCAACGACATATATGGTAATGTTGATTATTTTTGGAAAGAATAATTTTAATAGCTTGCACAAATTAGTAACTGCAGTGAAGTATATATGACTTGTGTATTACTGTTTTTAACTTTCTGGATGAAGTGCAATATCATAAGAATGGAGAACTAACCACATCAAGTATTAGGAGTGGATCAAGGAGGAAGGATGTGATTCGTCCCTTTCCATAACCAATTATCAAGGGGTCGATCATTCTGCAACATCAGAGTAACAGAGTCATGTTTTCTCCTTAGTTCAATATAAACAAGTGTAACTAGATGATGTGTCCTGCAGAAAGAAGTGGTGTTTTGAGACAGAAAATGTAGCAATACTACAAAGAAAACAAAAGAGCTTTTAAACCTGTTTCCTTCCATCCATCCAGGAAATGGCTCTGTTAAGGAACTCTCGATTATACTTGGCCGAATGATGATAGTTGGTATATTCTCTCTTAGATAATCCACCATCATTTCCCCCATTGCTTTTGTCAAAACATATGCATTGGGCCATCCAAATTTTCTTGCCCTGTTAAAATAGATACAAAAATCTAAAACACTGAGCTTTGAAATGGTAAAACAGTCTCTAACAAAAAGTACAGCAGCTTACCTTTCCAAACCTAATTCCTTCATGTGCTTGGTCTCATTTTCCTCGGACCACTTTTCTTCTGAAAATATTCTAAATTCTTTCAGGCTCTTGCTTATTAAATAGCATTCGGACTCAATATCTGAAGTAGCTATAGCTCTACTATTGTATTGGAGTTTTTCTCCCATCTTAAGAACTTCTTCAGTGACTATCCCAGCACTTCCAACGTTCACATAAGCTATCATTCACAGCCATTTACACAATGGGTTTTCTTAGTATATTGTTAGCAGTCAACATGCAAGTACATCAACACGCTAGTACATTAAATAAATAAATAAAATTGTAGGTGTGCGAGCTCTCAAGGGCATGTGAGTACCAGTAGAGATGTGGCACAATGCTTCAAGTCTACAGCAAATCTTACAAAAGTTGATTAGGTTTCGGCATCCCAAAGCATTGACTTTCATGGCAATATCGTACCTGATATTTAAGAGCAAATGAGACTAAAGTGGTATGCTAAAAATAGAAGCCTACTACCTCTCTTGTACTATGAAATAATGCAGATCATAAACCTACATTACTAGACCAACAAACCTCTCATAAAAGCTTGTTGTGGCAGCAGAGTTGACAACAATGTGGATCTTTGGACAGAGCTCTTCCCTTACACTTTCTTCAATCCCCAGAAAATCCAATGCTATGTCTCCAACAACAGGAACGAGCTTTTCTGCCATGAACTTCTCATAACCCCCCTCACTGCAACGCTCTCTAATGAGCCTAAACAACTCTGAGGATATCACCTACAAGGAAGACAATAAATGGCCTGAAAAATATCGATAAAAAATTTACATCTCCATACATTCCTTATACAGAAGTTGGGTAGAAGTGAAGCATAACTTGTGCTATGATAGAGTAAACCCTAAACAGCTTGATGTTCTCGAGATTTTACTATAAAAGGATAAACAATGTGAAAGTGGTTTACTCTTTCAAGCTATGCACCTGGTTTTGGATTCTGGTTGTAGCAGATTGTATATTTTTTGCTCTTATGAGAGCAAAAATGCACCCCACTTCTGGTTGGACTCTCAAAATTTTCTCCATAAAAACTGTAAATTGCAAACAAGTTGCAGAAGCGTAAGGCACACAATCATCAGATAAATTATATACTTGAATGAAAACAATGGTTGTAAAGTACCTTTGCCAAGAAAACCAGTGGCGCCAATGACTAGGATATTTTTGCCTCTGAGAAACTCCACTGTATCGATTGCCATTGTAAGGCTTGCTTTTCAAACTCTCTCAAACCTCTGCCACACTCATACATTTGAATCCCGCGAGCTGTATTCATTTATAGTGATCTCTGACTTCTCCATGTTTGTTCATGATAAGCGTTACTGGGAACCAACTACGAGAGGTAAATACAGTTGAATGCAATGAATGCTATTATCACTTATGTCGAAGCAAAGACTAAAATAGAATACGTGTATCCCAAAGAGAGTAAATTCTGTTTCATGAAAAGACGAGGACAAGGTCGGCAAAGAAACGTGCAATGGCCGCTTTATGAAGACCAAGATTCTGATTTTTGGATCCATAAATAAATCTTCGCATTGATCTAGAGGCCCACTGTACGAGGCAAAGTAATGGGCATCTTTTTCAATTCTAAATCAGCATTTTTTTCGCTCTTTTTGCAGCCAGTTTTATTTTGTTTCTAATCGTTTTCTTCCAACAGAAATGGCAGAGAAGGGATTATTTTTCGTTTGGCGGTTTTGCGTCGCAATTTTTCAAAGACGTCTGTCACAGATGAGAATGGGCTGGAATTGTATAGCTATGGAAGGTCGAATTGACTTTTAATTAGGGTCCTGCCAGAGAATTTATTGCTGGTATATATATATATATATATATTCTAAAATTGTTAGTATTCTGAAATTCATGTAAGCTATCTGTATAGATAAAATAAATAAATATAATTTATTGAATATTTTATATGAAACAAAATATAATGTGATTTATAATATATAAAATTTACTTTTGAAAATATACAATATTACAGTATAATATAGTATTACAATTTTTACGATCTAATAAATAATTTATGGGGACAAGAAAAATGTGGAATTATTACATTCTTGCTATTTAATAGATAAGATACAATTGTACAATTTATATTTCTTTATTGAATATTCTTTTAGGTTGACGTGAATAGAAATATATATATATATTTTCATAGTCATCTCATCTCTCATAAATGTTGTGCAATGAATTTTCATACTAGACTTCAACTACCTAAAGAGAAAAATAAATATGAAGGCTTACCACTTTAGTTGAATGGGACAATTTATATGGAATTTATTGTTGATATTGATGTTCTTGATTAACATGTATATATTTTATTAAAAAACACACAGAGGACATTGTGCTCTATTATTTGTCATTTACAAAACGTTAATGGATGCAACTAAATGAGGAGTGGTCTCTCCTTAATGTCACCTCTGGCCCCTCTGATGTATGGGGTAAACCGGATGATAGAGATTCTCTTCTACCACCTTCTTGTGTTGCTCTTCCTGCTCAAGAGGTTGTTTTATGTTGAATTTTCTCTCCATGTTGTACATGTGTATTTTGATTTCCGAACACTACTTGTAAGATGCTTGAGGGATGACCTTTCACCCCATATCTTTTTTTCTTTGAATAGTGTACATTATCTAATATTAATAGAAACTAGATATACTATTCATAAAAAAAATACTAAATTTAAAATCATTGCATATAAACAACTAATTATAAATTCAACATGTTTAAAACTAAATTATTTGATGAATTATGTGTTAACAATTTAATTTTGTTATGTCCTATATCAATTTTTAATCTCGGTTCTTTTATTTAAGACACCCCATCACTTTTGAATATCATTTGTAATATTGGAATATATTAAATATGTCTAAATTTAAGAGCAAAAACATTAAAATAAGTTAAATTTCACATGTTTAAAACTAATTTAATAGTGTTATGTAAATTTGTACTCTTGCTTGAAGACACCCATCACTCATGTAAAAATCATAAGTTATATTGGAATATAATAAATATATCTTGATCTAAGAGAAAGAAGAATATATTTTATAGTGTTGTGTCTATGACATCATACCTAGTCTATTACATGTTTTTATATTATCGTCAAATATTTTTATTAGATGCATAAAAGTAGTTATCTTTTCTTAACCAATGAGAAAATGACCCTTGGAATTCAAAAATATTCCCTAAAATTATATGTGAACACTATGTTTCCTTATTAAAAAAACTACATCAAAACTTGAGGTAAAATTTATTAAATAGTCACATTGAATGTATCGTATTTGTTAAGGATCTCACATAGAAGAGTAGAAATACTTCAACATATTAAGAAATAGTATTAACTATTAAGGCAAGACATCACCATATAATGATATGTAATGGAGGTAAGTCACTCAAAAACATATCTCACTGTGAGTTCCAAACACATACAATATTATTCAAATATCCAACAAGTGTCTATCATTTAAATTGTATAATGATCAATTATTTTCTATTACCACTTACTCAAACATGTGAGATAAATATTATTTTAGTTACATAATGGGATGTGTTACAAAATTGTGTATTCCATTCCTTTATTTATTATTACTTAACACATATTAATACATTATCCCTAGCTACATTACATTATGTCTCCATTATACATGTTTCAACATGGAATTATGATAAAAAGAAAAACAAAATAAATTGATACAAATCATCACAAATACAAGATCTAGATCGCATTGAATACAACTTACCACAAAAAATTCATATTATAACTTGTTCAGTCATCTAGCCATTTATGTAATTTTTTTGAGGTGGATTGCACTTGATGATACCTCGATCACATATTTGATCCACATCTAGTATACTTTCATTACATACAATACAAACCATCATTGTCTTATTAATAATCATTATGTGACCTGATTAGCATCATACACAACCCACCTCAATTAAGTCATGTGTGTGTGTGTGTGTTTTTTAGAGTTTACTATTTATTTTCTTTCCATTATTAAACCTCTTACATGCATCAAAATTACTAGGCTAGGGAGACCATCATCAAGTTCTTTACCTTCAACTCTAGACTCAATGGTCCATTGTACACCTTCCTTTTGGAAGTGACCCTACCTTTTATGAGGGTGTAGACATAAGGCTAGCTCTTATTTCCATGTGAGGTTGGTTTTTAGAACCTACAAAACTCTTAGTCGGTCACACACAATAGGTACCTCCAAAACTAGTATGACCATCTGACTAGAGTGTGTGTATGATTCATTTGAATTGATGTTTGCATGCATAGCACTGAGCCACCTTTGTCAAGGTCAAAATTATGCAAGCATGATTTATGTGTTGTCAATATTTACTGCCCTTACTCGACTTGTTCATAAAAAAAAGATATCACCAAATTTCTACTAACATTAATGATCATTAATGACCTTCAATGGATTTTAAGTTACTAAAAAGATGAATTCTCAAATTTCTACTAATATTTTTGGTCACTAATCATCTTCATGGGATTGTACACATATATGACAAATACAACTCCCTTTCGTTAATTCTTAACTTTGACAAATTTATCTTTCACCTTAATGTAACTTTCTCACCCTCAAGACATCCCAAGGGTTCTATAGACTAACTATAGACTTAAATTAAACATTATTTTATGAATTATTCATTATTTTGTGAATTATTCATTATTTTATTAATTATTCATTATTTTATGAATTATTCATTGTTTTATGAATTATTCATTGTTTTATGAATTATTCATTATTTTATGAATGATTCGTTATTTATGTTTTAAATTAGTCAACCCTAAATCTTTCTACCTGAACTCTAAACCATTTTTATCAACCCTAAACCATTCTAGTTAACACTAAACCCATTTTTCCTTCCCCCTAAACCTCTTTGACCTATCATAACCTTCAAACCCTATCCAAACCTTACCAAAACCTTCAAAATTGTTTCAAAATTCTATCAAAACCTTCAAAACCATTTCCCAACCCTATCATAGCCATCAAAATCATTTCAAATTGATCCGAACTCCCTTCAAACTAGTTTTGACATTTCCTTGAACCATTTCAATTAAACCACTTCAAAACATCCCTAATCCTTCCCAACATTCCCTAAACCATTTTCTAAAAATTCCTAAACCTTCTCGACCCACCCTAAACCATTACATAACCACCCTATCCTAATCTAGTATACTCTATACAGCTGTAAATCAGTGTAATTAGTTGTCAATTGGCTTGCATTTATCACCTTCACTATCAACTAGCCCTATCAACCTTATCATCTCTTCGCGCAGGCTTACCCCAACCCTAACACATCCTACTTTCTGAATAAAAATGCATGAATGCATAAAAAAGCCGCATCATCAATAAAAATGCAACTATATCGAAAATGTCATCTCATCATGCATAAACATAGAAGTAGAAAAAATGCCATTTTTGGCTTTCTGAACTATCGCATTGCATCAAAAACATCATTCTTGCAAATAAAAACTGCACTTATGGCCTAGAAATGTAGGTTCACTGTACCTACATTTTTGTGGCCATACTTTCCTATCTACACTACTAAAAATCAACAAAAACACATACCGAGATGGTAGAAAACCACTTATGAGCTCCTCATAGTCATTTGGCCTTGCAAACTACCAAACCGACTTGAACCGATATGACTCCAACGACACTCTTGACATCCTTCACATTGCCTCTAGCATCTTCCCTTCCTATCCTCCTTGCTCTCCCTCTAAAACATTCATGCACAAATGAACCAATTAATCCCTCCTCGCCCCTATTTATAGTGATGGTGAACCATAAATAGGTGATGTAAGCCCTAATTGGCTATGTAAGCCCTAATTGCTTGTAGAGGATTGTTATGGACCCTAGGAATCTATTTTGGCCAGTTTGAGCCTATTTTTAGCATGTTTCTAATGTTGTTTTCACCTACCTTTAGCCTGAACCTGTCTCTTTCCTTTTTTGAGTGATTCTCCAATTTTTTTGACAAAAAAATTTCTCCCACAATCCCTTGAGGGTCCATAACCACTACCATACCAAGTTATTCTAGATCATGTATCAGCAAGAAAAAAAATCATTCTTTTTCTCTATCTAAAAATTAAATAAATTCTTATTTATTTAATTAACCCTTTTACCATAGCATATTTCTTCTATTTACGGAATAAACATCGTTGTTTATTTTATGAGTTCCTAAACCCCTTTCTTTTCATTGTATAAAAACACCTTCATTCACATGGATCAACTCCTAAATTTTTTCCTTGTTCAACCTATCAATTGTATCTTCATTTGACCTTCCCACCTTGCCTATGTCTACATTCAATACATATTGAAAAATAAACACTCCTCTACCTAACCTTTAATATCAACCACTCACTTTCTAATGCATCTTAATCCTATCCACTCCTTTCATAACCCTACCTAACTTTACATCCTATGTAATCTCCTAGTACCTCTTAATCTCAACCATTGATTTTCATGAGGATTCAATAAAATCTATTTTATCCTCATTTTGAAGGATTATAATATGCAACCTTTGAGAACTTATGCTATTGTGATCTTAAGCTACCTTACATACATATTCTCTTGTTATCTTTGAGAGTGCAATATCATCCATATTATCATCATATTACTATAATATTGCTACATCTATCATTTAATTATATATTAACCATCTACATCATTTATAGCCTCTTGTTCTTTGTGCTAAAAATCTAAGAGCACCCACATCTCACTCACAAAATATCTTGGAAGATATGAGGATAAGGGAATCAAGCATTTCATGAAGGAATTTTTTTTGTTTTTTATGTTTACCTAAGTTGTGTTTTTTTTTCTTTTGTGAAGTAGTGTTTTCTTTATATGATGACTAAATGTGTTATGGATTTATTGCTTATGGTTGGGCTTGATTAGGGATTATAGTTTTGCATGTTCATTTCAATCATCATCAGACACCATAGCCGACCCTCTAGTAAGATATGTTGCAATGGGTATAACCTATAAATTTTAATTTTGGAAAAGAGAAGGATTTATATCTGCTATTGCAGTATATGTTGATTACCAAATTGCTAAGGAAAAGAAAGACTATAACCTAAGTGAATTGATAAGACAAAAAAAATTGAACAAACTTATGGGTATGTGCAGGATCATGGTATGCCAAACAAGTCCTTAAGTGGCAATGAAAATTTTAAAAATTAGAGTTAGGCAAGTTCACATAAAAATTTGAACAAGTTATAAATATTATATCAAAAATATCTAAGAAGATAATATATAGAAAATTGAATTTAGTTTCTAAGATACTAGCCCTTTTTTGAAAAAAAAAATTCTATATTGTAAAAATTTCAAATTTCAATGCAGTAGTATGAAAATTTCAGGAAAAAGATAAGAAGTAGGTGTATGTCTGACCACCTTAAACGCAATCAAATGATAATATTTTTTTACAATATTCTAGATATAAGTATTAGACTCGTGTCCGGATGTGACACATATTTTTTTGTAATCTTTTTTCAAGTAAATAATTAATTATGATTTTTCTACTACAACTTTTCCAGAATATACAAAATCTCATGTCTGACCACCTTAACTTAGTCTAAAATTCATCAAATTGAAAACTTTTAATTTTTTTATTATAGTAGGTAAATCATAGAATGTGACTCAAGTTCTTGATTTCAAAAATGTTATACCATTTGAAAGTTATAGTTATTTTTCAACCAGTCTATCAACTAGGACTAAAATGATAAAAAGTAGGCGTATGTTTGACCACCTTAAACACAATCAAATGATAATAGTTTTTTACAAGATTCTAGATATACGTAGTAGACTAATGTCCAGATGCGATGCTTATTTTTGTGTAATTTTTTTCCAAGTAAATAATTAATTATGATTTTTAATCTAAAACTTTTCCAAAATATAAAAGCTCCCATGTTTGACCACCTTAACTTAGTCTAAACTTCAACAATTTGATTTTTTTTCATTTTTTATTGTGGTAGGTGAAGCATAGAATGTGACATATGTTGGATATTTAAAAATGTTATACCATTTTAAAGTTATATTTTTTTTCAATCACTCTACCAATCAGGACATCTTTTCACATTGCCACTTTTTAGCATACCATGATCCTGCACATACCCTTATGTTAACTAAGAATGAAGGATATTATTTTTGCTTCGGATCATCAATACTATCCCTATTATTTTATTTAATGAATTCATTACCTCTGAAGTAGGATGTTTTATGGGATGAGAAATTACTTTTAGGAGAACTAATCAAAAGGTACTTGGATGGACTGAATGTCAAGGATAGTTCTTGCAAATCATATTTCATTGAGCTCTAAAACAATATGATTGCAAGATTTAGGATTCCAAAAAATTGCATTGAGAAGTACAAAGATAACATCACCTTCCTGGTTGATAATAACAATTTCTTCATGAGAGATATAATGACTCACAATTTCCAGGTAATTGGTCTTGGATATTAAATCAGTAGGGAGGATTGTGTGATATTTGCAAAAAAACTTCTAAAATATCAAGTAGTTCTGACTGAAGACAAGTTTGGGACTTATGAAGAGCTCATTGGATCATATGTTACAAAACATGTTTCTCTAAAAGGATCTACCTCTAGAAGGAAAAGGCACAAAAAATCTACTGAGGTTCCCTCTCAAATTTAAAAGAAGAAGAAGACAGATGATAAAAAATAAAATACTAAGATCATTAACATCGATGATGTTGAACCTATTAAGATTGATGTTAAACATAAGAAGATAATTTTTTAACAAGAAAATAAACCTAAGGAACACTCTATTTCTTCTTATGATGATCCCTTTGAGACTACTAAGGTATTGAAAATGGTTGAGCAACCTAATAGATTAAGAATCATAGGATGTGTATGGTCAATGTGACCATCTTATGAAAAATAAAGGATTGAAGAAGAATTGTTTATCTATCTTCTCTTAACAATAATGTTCCCAGTGAAATCGAAGGTATACACTCATATGTTTTCTTTGAACAACTAAATGAACATTTGACATTGAAGACCATAGAAAAATGAAAAAATTCATTTTGAAGATAAGCTATAGAGAGCCATAGGAAAAAAGTGTGGTTCTACTCAAAAGAAACTTAATGAATGCATAAAATATATGACTAAGTGTGTTGGTACTATTGCCTGAATATACAAGTATTCTCTCGGATGGTATACTTCCACTAAGAATCACAAAGAAAAGATTGATTTCATTAAGAAGAAACTACACAAATATGTCAATACATTTGATATATTCAAAGACAAGATGATACAGAAAGAAGGAATATTGATCCATTGCAGATAGAACTATCTCTGGTGTGGAGACAAAGAGATGTTTTTTGTCTAAAATTTTGTGATAGTCAAGGAGATAGTTGAAACAACAATTGATTATTTTTCTAGACTATTAGATGATGCAGAGAAAGTTGTGTTGAGTTTGATGGAGGTGGATAACTTGGTTGATGCAATTAACTTACTTCTGTAGTATAATAGTCAAAAGAAAATGTTGTTGTCTACTATCAGTTCTTGGAATTATATTCTTCTTGGACTTAAGGAGAAATAGAAATACATATTATCTCAAATAGGTAACTGAGTTCATTTTTCCTATTTATTATTGTTGATAGGGGGATCTATGCGAATGTATCTTTTTTATACCCTTTTTCTTGGTAGAAAAGTGGGAGAGTAATGTGTAGAGTAATTTTGAATGAAAGAGGTATTTTGGGAGAGTAAAGGACTTTTGGAAGGAAAATAATTTTGAAGATTGTTTTGAGATATGGGGAGAGTGATACTATAACTTCTAAGAGGAGTAACCTTTTGGCATGTTGCTATCAATGACAAGGAGCGAGATTTTTGGAATTTTGGCATTGATGATTTTTTATGATCTTAGAAGGATAAAGTTGTACATAATATATATTGGTTTTCATTGATGTCAACATAATCTTGTTGACTTATGCTATTATTGTTCTATAAATTTTATATTTTTGATCTTCGTGTTTGGGTTCATGTTGCTTTCTAGTTGTAGATATAGTTTTGCAGTTTGGTTGTGATTAATGGACATACCTATAGTCAAGTTGACATGTGGTATGCTTGTACATAATGTAATATATAAGGTATGGTAGTTTGGTCTGTCAGTTTCCATGTTTCTCTTAGTATAGAATAAATTGTCAACTTGTTTGCATTTTATCAAGTGATATTTTCGGTCCTATAGTTTTCATGTGAGACTAAGCAATGTGAGTAATGTACAACTTCTGATGATCATTCATTTTCATTATATGTTGGACAAATTGGTTGTTAAAACATATGAAGTATTCAGAGGAAGTGTGTAGGTATTCTGGGATCTGGCCTATTGGTCGAAGCATGTATGTCCAACTTAAGGGAAAATATATACATATACATATACATATATATATATACATATATATATATGTATGTATATATATATATGTATAGATATATATATATATGTATACATATTTATATATACATATATA
>MU224554.1:3960665-3977467 GCA_018584345.1 Thuja plicata
ACTTACTAAAAATAGAAAGTTTCCATAAATAGCAGCTCTGCACAAGGTAGCCCTTATTGAAAAGAAAACAGAAATATTTTTGGGTGATGCAAGATTGCCCTTACACCCAGGATGCTCCTGCATCAGTATATATCGAAATTCAAATTTTTTTTTATATAGAAAGGTAACACAAATACACTTTTCCTACATATTTTTCATAATTTTTTTTTTGTAATTTACTATTTTTCCCAAAGCCTTGAAGAGACAGGTTGTCGAATCGCCAAAAAACCTATGTTTAGTAAAAGTAATATTTGAAAGTGATAACGAACTCAATATGTATTAAAATTATATTCACTAGAAAGCTTGTTCCGAATCACATCATTTGGCATCATGTATTTGAGAAAAAAATTTGATTTGGTCCTTGTCCCAGGCCTTGAAAGACCAATTTTTAGGAGGTTTTTGTTTTCTCAAGGGAAATTTTCATTCTAGGGCCCTTCGCGCGAAGACCCCCTTCGCACGAAGGGGTCTGAGGGGGTTCGAGTGAACCCCCTTTGAGTGAACACACCATGGAAAATTTACCCAAATTGCTTATTTTTTGTTGATTCACAGGGTTCGCTCGAATTGGGTCTAGTTCAAGCGAACCCCCCATTTTATATAGTTTGTGCGAAGCCTATTAACCACTTCGTGCAAAGAGGGTACTTCACGCCAAGCCAACAAAAAAGAATTTTTTTTTTGGAAGTCCAAAATCCTTCGTCCTGAAAAGTGGGACACACTATTGTGAGATCACCCAACATGCTATCATTAATTTCATTTTATTTTATGGTTGATTCCAACTAGGGTTTGACCAAGACAAACCCATCTCGACACAATAATTTACTTATTTTCTTTGCATAGGAATATGTTTCACCCATAACATATTAGATATAGAAAGTCTAGTATGTCACAGACAATCTACAACTAAAAATTGTCAAAAGTACAGGTAATAGGTAAGCCCAAGCAACCTAGTCTTGGGAACAGATTAGCACAGGCAACCTAGTCCCAGTAACAAGTTGGCCCATGTGATATAGTCCCTCCAAAATAGCATCAAAAGGAGTTTGAAAGTCATTTGCAACCTCAAGGTTTTGTTTCTAGTCTCTATACTAACATGTTCATTCACTATCAGTATGTGCATCCCGACACTTGTATTTTATACTATTGATCCCTCTATATTGCATCATCCAATCATATTCCACTTAACCCCTCCATTTACTGAAGGATTATTGCACCCATTTAGCACTTTTGTCTTCTTGAGCCTAGTGGGTCATCTTCTTTCAAATTGTGCCATAGGAAATAAAATCATTTTTCTTTTATCCATTTTGGTGGACCCAACTCATAAAATTTCCATTATGATTTGGTGTCTAGATTTTATTTTCTATACATTGCATCCTTAGATCTGATTTGGGTAGCTTTTGATTTTTCATTATATAGACTTTACTAAATTGGATTGTTGTGTAATTCCTCGTGTTGTTACATTTATTCTTACTTTTTATATCAATTACATGAAGTAGATAATATTTTATTGCATTTCATGATTTTGTATTCCTTCATGATATTCTTGTATATGGCATCATGAGAATTTCAAATATCGTTCCTCCTGACAAAGAATTTTTTAAGGATTTTATCAATATTTCATGTAATTTTCTGATAAGATTTTTAACAAAATGCATGGAATATGTTGATTACATAAGGGTCTTTGTTTAAAATGATCATCCTAAAGATGAAATTGGTATAAAAAAATTGCATACTTTTCCTATGGTGTCTCTTAGTAATGAATATAGGGATCATACTCCTAATAATCTCACATTGGTGAGTCCTATATCCTCTCCTCCAAGACCTACCTTAATGGATCAACTTAAAGAAGCTATTTTACGCACTTTATTAGATGACCTTAAAAATTCCTCCTTTTATCAAATTATTTTCCACAATCTTGATGTTTAACGTGTCCTTAATGATTTATCTCTTGGATTAAGATTGAGTATTGACACGAATATCTTGATAAACCTTCTTCTTCTTCTTCCTAACTGGACCTCTGACTGTTGATCAATTAAGAGAGAAACATGAACACAATTCTATGATGATAGAACTTGCTTCTGCACTAACTGATGCTGAATTTGAGGATGTGAAATCATGCACCTTTGCAAAGTAAATGTGGGACAAACTCAAGCTAGTGCATGGAAGAGACACCAATGTACTGAGAGCTAAAGCTGAAAGCCTAAGAGGAAAGTTTGATGACCTGAGGATGAAAGAAGGAGAGAACATCACTTAGTACAGTGACAGAATCAAAGAAGTTGTTAATGATATCCGTGGAGTAGGAGGAATACTTGAAGAAGAAACAGTTGTAAGTAAAATTCTGAGAACCTTACTGCGTGTTTATGTCATTAGAGTATCTACAATTAAAGAAATGAGAGCAGTAGAAAATAATAATGTTACTCTTGATGTTTGATTGGTAGACTTATTTAATTTGAGATGAACAACTATGACAATAGTGTCTTACCTACTGTTGAGTCTGCATTCAAATCTTCTCTTAAAATAAGCAAATCTAGTAACAAACACATTAAATGAGAAATAATAGTGACAATGATAGTGATGAACAAGAACTTGATGAACTTGAAGCACTAATGGCTAGGAGATTACATAGAGGTAAAGGAAGATATAAAGGTAAACTATCATTGGTCTGTTTTAATTTCAAATAAATTGGACATTTTGCTGCTAGATTCCCTAACAAGAGAAAGGATGAAAGAAACAATGACAGATCTTATAAAAAAATTTATGACAGAAGTGATGGCTGAGACTACAGAAGCTATCGACACTCTGACATAAGAGATAATCAAGATTACAAGGACAAAAGCAAGAAGGCTTGTTACCTGGTTGAGAACAAAGATGAAAATTATGGTATTGATTTTGATGAAGATATTGAGGTAGTATTTGTTTCTATGAAGGATGATTTAGACAAAGAAGAAAGGTATGTTGAAAAAACACTCATATCTAAAGTTACCAAAACTGATGTTTGGATTATTGATAGTCGATGTACTCATCACATGACTGGAGATAAAGAAAAGTTTGAAACTTTTGAATATTATAATGGTGGATCAGTTAGGATGGGTAATAACTCACCTTGTCCAGCTGAAGGAAAAGGTACCATCATGTTGAATAATATGATCAGATGTGAAAATGAATATTGGGTGAAAGGACTTAACTATAATCTTTTGAGTGTTTCACACCTGAACAACACTGGACACCGAGTTGAATTTGAGAACAAAAAGGCAATGATCTATAATAGAACAGGAAAGTTGATCGGTACCAGTGAACAAACAAAAGGTAATCTATTCTATCTTGATGATATTGAGACCACTTGTTAATTGGCTAGAAATTAAGATGTTTGGTTGTGGCATAAAAGCTTATGTCATGTGAATTTTGACATGGTTAAGATAAGTAAGAAAAGAAAAGTGAGAGGCTTACAGAGTATTTCAAAACCCGACCATGTTATGTGCAAGAATTGTCAAATAGGAAAAATGAAAAATTCTAGTTTCAAGAGCAAAACCTACACATCTAATTCTATTCTAGAGTTAGTCCATACTGACTTATGTGGACCAATGAGAACAAAGAATTATTATGGTCATAGATACTTTATTCTATTTGTTGATGACTATTCTAGGATGATGGTTGTCATGTTCTTAAAAGAGAAATCTGAAGCATTTAAGATGTTCAAATGGTATAAAGCTAAAGTTGAAAAAAAACATGGAAAATAAGTAAAATGTTTAAGATCAAATAGAGGAGGAGAATTTATTTTTGGTGAATTCACTAAGTTTTGTAATGAGCATGGGATTAAAAGATGGGTTTCTGCACCAAGAACACCACAACAAAATGGGATTGCTGAAAGGAGGAATAGATCAATTGTTGATTGTGCCAGAACACTGATGATTAAAAAAGGCATCATACAAGAATTCTAGAGAGAAGTTGTAAGTACTACTGTCTATACACTGAATCGAGTTCAATTGAAGAAAGACACAAATATGACACCTTATGAGCTATGGTACATATACACACCAAATGTGAGTTACTTTAGAATTTTTGGAAGTCAATGTTATATATTGAAAGATGATACAAATGGGAAACTTGACTCTAAAAGTGATGAAGGAATATTTGTAGGATGTTCAACTAAAAGAAAAGCTTATAAATGTTTGAAAAAATCTTATAACAAAATCATTGAAAGTGAATGTAAAGTGGATGAATTTTCTGAGAAAAATGATGAGGAAAGTAGAAAGGAACCTAAAGATTACAATAGATTTGTCTACATTTAATAACCTAACATCTTAACCGAGCGACAGAACAATGCAACCAAGCAACAGGCTTCATGCACCAAGAATTAGGAAATTGCTCATAATGTTGAACTGAGCGATGAAGATCAAAATGAAGAACATAGATCTAAAATTGTACTTGCTAAATATATATGAAGACACCATCCACATGACCAAATCATTGGGGACAAAAGATCAGGAATGAGAACAAGAAGTAATTCTCTTAACAATAGATGTTTGATTTTTTATTTTGAGCCTAAAACTGTTAATGTTGCACTTGAGAATCAAGAATGGGTTAGTGTAATGAATGAAGAGATTGAAAAGATTGAGAAGAATAAGACATGGACATTAGTACCTAGACCAAGTGACAAATATGTCATTGGCACCAAATGGATTTTCAGAAACAAACTTAATGAGAAAGGAGAAGTCACAAGTAATAAAGGAAGACTGGTATGGAAAGGGTATGCACAAGAAGAAGGTATTGAATATGGAGAAACCTTTGCACCCGTTGATAGACTAGAAGGAGTAGTAATTCTAATTTCTTATGTTGCTTTTAAAGGATTCAAAGTATACCAAATGGATGTTAAATCTGCATTTTTGAATGGAATACTAGAGGAGGAGGTATACATTGAACAACCTTAAGGGTTTTTTGATCCTAACAAGAGGAACTTGGTTTGTAAACTACACAAAGCCTTGTATGGATTGAAACAAGCACAAAGAGTATGGTATGAAAGAATTCACTCTTATCTCAATAGTATTGGATTTGTTAGAACAAGTGACAATAGTAATCTATATTTGAAAGGAGATACTGATCATAAGAATTTGATTTCTAAGATATTTGTTGATGATATCATATTTGGAGGTAATGATATGCTATGCAAGTCATTTGCTGATGAAATGAGAAAAGAATTTGAAATGTCAATGTTTAGAGAGATCAAATATTTTCTTGGTCTACATATTCTACAACAAGCTGAAGGCATCTACATCACACAATCCAAATACATCAAAGAAGTTTTGAAGATGTTCAAGATGGAGGACTCCAAACTAGTTTGAACACCTATGGCAATTGGATGCAAATTGAAAAAGGAAGACAAGAAAACTGAGGTAAATCAAACCTTATACAAATCTATGATTGGAAAACTAATATATGTTGTACACACTAGACCTGATATAGCACATGCAGTTGATATAGTTTCAAGATTCTTTGCTAATCCTAAGGAATCACACACAACTGTTGTTAAAATAATTTTGAGATATCTGAAGAGTACTGAAGACTATGGTTTGTGGTAAAATAAAGAATACAAATCTGAGCTACAAGTTTATACTAATGTTGATTGGGCTAGAAACATAGATGATATAAAGAGCATTACAAGAGGATCATTATTTATGGGTGACAGACTTGTCACATGGATAAGTAAAAAGCAAGGATGCATATCTCAATCAACACAGAAGTAGAATATGTAGCTGCTGCTGCAAATTGCTCTAACATTGCATGGATCAAGCAATTACTGAAAGGTATGAATGAGGAAATTCTTGACACATTAATTATCTATTGTTATAATAGTAGTACTATAAACATCTCAAAGAACCCTGTGATTCATGCTAAGATAAAGCACATATCTATTAAGTATCATTACTTGAGGGAATAAGTACAATATAAATAAGTAATACTAAAATATGTACAATCCAAAAAACAACTAACGAACATATTCACAAAACTATTGTCAAAAGATACATTTGAGTACCTAAGGAATAGACTAGGAGTTCTTCCCTTGTCTACTGGTCCCTAAGCTAACTAGGAGGTTGCATCATCCTACACATCATCAAAAGATTAATCATGTTGATGCAAGCTGAGATATGGATTGCAATGACATATCAATCCACTAAAGGGAGAGAAAGCTTCAAAGGAAGACAAAGAGTGTTGCATAATATAGAGATGTATATTTTTGGAATTTTTGTCAAAGGGAGAGATATTCAATGAAATATCCATCATGGATAAAATATCGATCAAAGGGAGAGAGTTGGAGAGAGATGTTCAGTGAAATAACCATCCATCAAAGGGAGAGTATTGGAGAAAGTCAACACTACATATCTACCATAAAAGGGAGAATAAATTCTACAAGAAAGGGAGAGACAATATCATAAGACAAAATTGCTACACCTATCCATTGAAGGGAATGAAGAAAGGGAGAGCACAAGCAGAATCAAATATAAGCTAGAAGAGCTTACCGAGATTCAGATATTTGAATTGGTTATAGAAAAATCATTTTGGTAAGATATGGCATGTTACATAATTCATATTTCATATTGTTTTTCCATCAATGCCAAAGGGAGATATTTATGAACTATAACTAATTGAATGTTTGAAGATGATAATTTGATGATTACAAAGCTGCAAAAGTGAATGCAAGACATTAAATCAGTTAATGTATTGTATTTTCATTGATTTCAAATTGATATGGTTTGATCGTTTATACACATATTGTCATAAACTGGAAGATCTGAAAAGACAAAGCTTATGTTAAATTGGTAAAATATAAAAAATTTGGATACACCGAGTGACAGTGAACACCAACACACAGTGAACCCCAAGCAGTTCACAATGTATACTGAGCAAGTGTATATCGAGCAAGTGAACACTGAGAAGTTGACAATGTATACCAAGAACTATAGTAAACTTAAGTTGTACCGAGCATAACTGGAGTTGATGATCGATCAGAACTAAAGTTAAAGAATAATAAAATTACTTAGTTGGTAGAGTATATTTAGGGATTGACTGGTTGATTGCTTTATTTTCAATGATCAACTAAACTAAAGCATTGAAAAAGATTTAAAGCACGTTTTATTCACAGTTATCATGGAGAGATTTAAGGAATAAAATTAAAGGAGAGATTTACAGGATAAAGTAAAGCATGGCAAGTTTTACAGATCAAGAAGAAAACTATGACAAAAACAAGGAGATTGAGTGGCTAATCATGTCTATATAAAGAGATAAGGAATTCATTATGAAGAGAGGAATGTTGAATATAATTTGTGTGAAGATAGAATTCTTCATGCAGATCTGATCATACAGGATGAAGAATAGAGCCAAGGAATTATGCGAACACCGAGCAATAGAGGACAGAGCATTCACCGATCAGAACAAAGAAAGGAAGCAAAGGAACTGAAGTGTACATTGATCATAGAGGTATTATTGAACTAACAATAGATCTGAATATTTGCAAATCAAATTTTTATATTTGAACAGATCATTTACTGTATCTGTTTAAACATTAATTCAGAAAATCTCTTAACCGAGTGGGATTTAACAGTCCTTATGGTATTGATATACTTAAGAGTATCAAAAGGTTTTCTTATTGACAACATAGTGAGTGCTAGGTCAGAAGATAAACTGTTGGTTTTAAATCCTCTAACAAGGTCTCACTTAACAATGTGTATTGTAACCTTTAACAGGGTTGGCTCTTCACCGAGATCACTTCAGAAGAGTGAAAATATTTTGGGTTACCGGTTCCAGGTGGTTTTTCCCATATTGGGTTTCCACGTTAAAATATGTTTCAAATGTGTATATGTTTCATTGCATTGATATTTTTCTTTACACATTATTGAAACTGGATTGGTCGGTTAACACTAAGTTTATTTACTGCTATTCGGTAAAGACTAGAAATGATAAATAGTATATCACACCGAGTAGCTTATATTTGTTAAGTTTATTTATGGCATACATCTTGGTGGACTAAACAATAACTAGAGGGTATTATATTTGAGAGATAAGTTTTTGGTAGAATTTTTGGAATTATTTTTAAGGTCATATATCCCCCCCCCCCCGCTCTCAATTATTCTAACATGTAATCCTTCATCAGAATCCCTTTTCACCTAGAAATAGGGGGGTTAAAAGGGTGCATTTTTTATCCTCCTCTTTGTCTTGAAGATGTTATTTTTTTTCAATAAATCCTCTTAGAGTAAAATTCCTTGTAATTAATATCTCCTCCTTCCAAGTGTCTCTTTCTACATTTTACAAGATATTCTAATGTAACAACAAGCCTTGCTCTCCTACCCTAACCTCCACTAGGGTCTTAAATAGGAATCTTCTCCAGCCTAATTAGGGTTCTTCACTAATACTAACCTTCAAGGATACTTTCCACAAGATCCCACTCCAATTTAACTTGACTACACCAATAAGGAATTCAAACTACTCAACACCTAGCCATAGTGCTCTTCTTGTCCATCTTCACAAATTGATCCAAACTGATCAAGAACTCTTCCATTTGGAGAGGTAGGATTCTAGATGTTTAATTGTATCCAATCCAATGTCTAAAAACACCCTTTACCATGTAACCCTAAATGAGTGCCAAGAACCAAGTCAAATTCACCCAAAAGAGGGCTACAAGCATTAGGCCTAATTAGGCATTTTTTCCCAAATATCTTGCCAAAATCCTTAACAAGTTGGAAAAATAACATTGGATTCTAATAACCTTTATCAAGACCCTAAATATTTTCTAGTTCTTACTTCCCAAAGGTTTCCATACAGTGGCTCCTATAATCATGCCTAAAAATCAGGGTTTTCAAGCATTAAGATTTTTTGCACAAAGGCTTTGTTTCTTTCCATTCAAAACTCATCATCCAATGTTATCCTCCTATTTGGGACTACTCCACATACCACACTACCTCTCTACAACCTCTGATTGGAGAAATAAATTCTTTAATTCCCTCCAATTATCTCTGCAACTTCCTGTGATCCCTAGCCATGCATCTCTGGCTCGCCTAGGGCATCACATTAAAAATAGCTCCCTTGTTTTCCAGGGCCCCTCCTTCACTATATAATATATAAATGGAGTCATTTCCCTAATCCAAAAGGCCCGTGCAAACTCCACAGTGGGAAGAGGACTTATGACCCCATTTCCAGAAGTGGTTTGGTTCAGACCAGCAACTGGTTTAAAACAAAAAGAATTTACAAAACTAACTAAATCAACACCAAATATAAATGTACCACTAAAAATAATCTCAAAACACACTACCCTAACATATTCAAGAATTAAAGTACAAGATCTAATTCATGAAAATTCAAAATGCTCAGAAAAACAAGAACTGCAACTGTTTCATTAATAATATAGCCCGTACAATAACTTTTCAAAATCAACTAACCTATTCGCAAGGTCGTGGGAGGTCTTATATAGGTGTACATGGTCCTAACCTAACATTTTCAGACAGTTAGAACCCTCCAATTCCCTAAAATACATTATTGCAAGAAATGTTGTCAATGACAACATTGACAACTTTTGCAACTTTTGTGCTTCTTGCATAAAACATGAACAAACACCTCGAGAACTTATCCAATTGCATAGTTAGGATAACTAAACATCAAATAGGTCTTTTAAACCCTTACTTGTTCTTATTTCACTATTACCCCAACATTGGAAATATGCAACAAAAGAGCAACTTTGGACATTACTGAAAATAACATCACTAAAGACCTAAATAGACCTCCTCATCTAACTCCAAACATCCTAGGACCCACCTAGTCCTCTTATTTCACTAGTGGTGTGGCTAGGACCACTACAAGCCAAAAAAAACTTAGAATCCCTAGGTTACATTGTAGCCCTACCATATTCATTTCACGCTTATTTATTTCGTGGCTAACAAGAGTCTTCCCTGTTTGCTAATGTGATTGCACACATTGTTGTTTTAAGTATATCTCCTTGTTGTTGGAATTAGGCATCCTTGTTATCTTTTCCCTACAATACCACCATAATATTATATTTACATCATAATTATGGGACATATATGGGGCCTCCTTGTACATTATGTCATCTTATACATTATTTAATGAATCCCTTTGGATACTACGATTTCCTTAGGAGTGATCTCATTTTGTATTTTTCCTTGGAAACAATTATTTCCTTGGAGTTTTTTTGGATCCCTTTGGAGAGTATTCTTTCGTTAGGATTGATCCCATTTTCTTTTTTCCTTGGAAACAATACTTTACTTAGATTTTTTGGGATCCCTCTAGGGACTATGCTTTCCTTAGGACTAATCACCTTGTCATTTTTACTAGGGAAAAATGCTTTCCTTAGAGTTTTTTACATCCCTCTAGAGACAATTCTTTCCTTAGGATTGATCCCCTTTGATAGATTTCCTTCTAGACAATGCTTTGCTTGGTTATCCTTAGGTATAATTGACTAGCATAACACAAATTTATAGGCTATCAATTTCACCTTTTCTCTATCTTTGGGATGAGTGTAACTAGCATAATGTGGATTGCTAGCCTTTCTACTCTTTCCTCCTTAATCTTTTTTATGGATCACCTATAATATACATCTTTCTAGATTGTTTGATTCATGGTATATCTCTCTTCTCTCCATGCTCTCATAGGTTTTATAGTGGGTTAGACCATGGAGTTTTGTCTTGTCTTTTGAAATACTCTTTCCCTTTCCATGTGACCACTTGTAATTTTGCAATATCTTTCTAAATGTGATACTAATGGTTGAGACATTTTCTTGATCTAGGTATCTTTAAATAGTTCAATTAGAGTTTTTCTTTTACTCCTAACCCCTTTTATTGGTGTCTTTTGTCTTTTGTATTATCATTTTTTCTTTTTTTTGTTTTGTTTCCCCTTGCACATGATTTTCTGAGTTGAGATCCTTTGTCTGTGGGTTTGTGTCCTTAAACTTATTGATTTCTTACCTCTTTTTTATTTTTTCCATGCTCTCTCTTTCTATTTCTCTCTTCTTTCTTCTCCTTTATAGTGAACATGAGGTGGACTCATACTCCCATCAATGTGTGGGCAAAATGTACCATCCTAAATTGTAAGAATCTATAAATAAATGGTTAATTATGACCCACCTTTGAATGTATGGCCTCTCACATTGGTTTATGGTATTATAACCCTCCTACACTTTTCATTCTAACATCTTCTCTACAATCTCTATTCTTGAACCAAATTTCAATGATTTTTCCCCAAATTCAAATTGGGGGCCCATCTCATTGGTTAAGAGATAAATATTAAATCTTGTAAGCTTCCTTTGAGTTTAGAGATCTAAAATATTATGAGAGGTACAAAAACAACCTATCTCCCCAAATTTTGAAAATCAAGTTTGATTTCAAGCTCTCTCTCTCTCTTGCAAATTCACATTCAAGAATTATAAGGTAGGTTTTCAATCATTCCAAGGTGTTTTCAATTAAATATTATCCATTGGATAAAACTTATTTCTCTCATTTACGATCAAGAAAAGGAGTTTATCGTCAGGGAAGAAGATCAAGGCATAAGAATCTACCCATATTCATTAAATCATTCAAGTATTCATTACTTCACCTCATTCTTCTCTCTTTCCAACAAGAATTGTGGTAAACTACAACATCCATTATGAAAGGCTTGTCTTTCATGATTTCCTTTTTGGTTTTTGTGTGGATTCAAATCTATTTCATCAACACTCTCGATCACATTCAAAAAATAATTTCAATTTCCAAGGTATAATACACTTCATGTTCCAGAGCTAGCCTCTACGCTATGTTAGCACAATTTCATTTATTTCATTTCATTTAAAGGTTGATTCCAACGAGGGTTCAAGTAAAACAAACCCCTTTCTACACAATAATTTCCTTCTTTTTGTATGCAAGAACATGTGACACTCACACCAAATTAGATCTATAAAGTTTAGGATCTTATGAACAATCTATAATTGAAAATAGTCAAAATTATAGGGAACAAGTCAGCCTAGGATACCTAGTCTCGGGAATAGGTTATTCAAGGTGACATAGTCCCTCCAAAAAATCATCTGAATTGATTTTACAGGTCAGCTGCATCCTCTAGGTTTTTGTTTTGGTATTTGTACTAACGTGTATGTTCTATGTCAGCCAGTACATCTTGAAAATTTTATTTTTAACCTATTAATTCGTCTATCTTGCATCATCCAATAATATTCCCCTAAATAACCCTCCATTTAGAAAAGGATCGTTTCACTCATTGATCAATTAATTTTTCTTGAGCCTTTTGGGCCATCTTCCTTCTGATTGTGCCATAGGAAATAGAATCATTTCATTTTGATCTGTTTTTCTTATTGTACAAATATACTCCTCTAAAGAAGAAGTGAGTTAAAATAGTATTTATGAAGTGTGCGAAGCTATTTTACTGAGCCTACAAGGAATTGAATCCATGGATATGTGATATGTAACTATAACAGTTTATTTTGTTCACTTATGTCTTTTGGCCAGTGGGCCTTAATTTAGCTTTTGGGGAGTAATAATTTATAAATGAGACTTTATCTTTTGGGAAATGAGCCTTTATCATTTTGGCAGTGGACCTTGTAGTGTTCACTTTTGTAATATATTATAACTAGTTATATATATTGAGATTTGACCCTCTCCGTTATTTTCCCTTGACAAGGTTTCCACAAT
The DNA here is from genome assembly GCA_018584345.1 of Thuja plicata. Taxonomy (NCBI): domain Eukaryota; kingdom Viridiplantae; phylum Streptophyta; class Pinopsida; order Cupressales; family Cupressaceae; genus Thuja; species Thuja plicata. Next base: position 3,973,373 of record MU224554.1, read on the forward strand.
AAAAAAAAATATGGTGTTTTGTTGTGCATGTTGTTGTGATCATTTCTTTCACTTCAGATATTTTGGTCATTACTCTTCATTATGTGGAGAGTAATGTGTAGAGTAATTTTGAATGAAAGAGATATCTTGGGAGAGTAAAGTACTTTGGGAAGGAAAAAAAATTGAAGATTGGTTTGACATAGGGGGAGATTAGTTCTATAACCTTTAAAAGGAATTACCTTTTGCCATGTTGCCATTAATGACAAAGGGGGAGATTGTTGGAATTTTGGAATTGATAATTTTTTTAATGATGTTTGAAGGATAATTTTGTGCATAGTACATATTGGTTTTTATTGATGTCAACATACTCTTGTTGATTTATGTTATGACTTTTCTAGCAATTTTGTATTTATGATCTTTTTGTTTGGGTTCATATTTCTTCGTAGTTGTAGATATGGTTTTTCAATTTGGTTGTGATTACTAGATATACCAATATTCAAGTTGACACATGGTATGGTTGCAAATAATGGTAAATATAAGGTATGGTAGTATGGTTTGTTAGTTGACCTATTTCTCTAGTATAGAACAACTTATCAAATTTTTTTATTTCATCAAGTGATTATTTTTGGCCCTATATCTTTGGGTAATACTAAGAAATGTGAGTAGTGTGTTACTTCGAATCATCATTAATTTTCATTATATCTTCGCCAACTTGGTTGAGTAAAATATATGAAGTATTCAAAGGAAATGTGTATGTTATTTTGGGAGCAGACCTATTGGTTGAAGCGTGTATCACCAACTTAAGAAAAAATTAGATTAGCATATATATATGATATTGTACCATCCTAAATTGTAAGTACTTATAATTATTTTCTCAATTAGGCCTCATTCTAGAATGTATGGGCTCCCACATTAATTTTTGGTACTCCAACCTTACTATTCTTTTTATTTTGACATCTTCTCTCCAATCTCTATTCTCAAACAAAATTTTGAGGATTTTTGGTGGGATTAGGCATACCAAGCTAACCTATTCCCCTTGGTTTCCCCTAAAATTAAAATTAGATGCTTGTCTCATTGGTTAAGAAAGAAGCTTACATTATATCATCTTCCTTTGAGTTTTGAGCTTCAAAATATTGTGAGAAGTATAAAAGAAATGTATCTCCCCTCATTTGGACAATCATCAAGTTTGAATTCAAGCTCTCTCTTTAAAATTCATGTTCAATATTTCTAAGAAAGATTTCCAAGCATTCCAAGGTGTTTTCAAGGCAATCTTCTCCATTGGATCAAGATTCTTACACTCATTGAAGGTCAAGAAAAGGATTTCATCATCAAGGAATACATAAAAGTATAAGAATCCAACCAATTCATTCTTCTCTCCATCCATCGAGAATTGTCAAAAACTTCAACATCCATTATGTAAGGCTTGTATTTTATGATTTCCTTTTGGGTTTTTGTATGGAGTCAAAACTATTGCATCAACATTCATTATCACATTCAAAGAAGAATTTGCATTGTCATGGTATAATACATTTCATTTTCCAGATCTATCCTCCAGTACATGTTAACATGGTTTCATTTATTTTATTTTATTTTAAGGTTGGTTCCAATAGGGGTTTGACTAACAAAAATCCATCTCTACAGAAAACTTTACTTATTTTATATGCGTGGAAAAGGTGACACTCATAGAATATTAGATCTAGAAATTTTAGGACCTGATAGACAATATTCAACTAAAAACAGTCAAAAGTATAGGGATTGGGTCATCCAAAGTGACCTAGTCTTAGGAACAGGTTGGCCCAGGTAACCTTGTCCCAGCAACAAGTTGGCCAAAGTGACCTATCCCCTCCAAAATAGCATCAAATTTATTTCATAAGACATTTTAAACCTCAAGGTTTTGTTTCTAGTATCTATACTAACAATTTTTCTCTTTGTTAGTCTGTGCATCCAAAAACTTGTCTTTTCTACTATTGATCCCTTTATATTGCAGCATCCAATCATATTCCCCTAAAAAATTCTCCATTTAGTGAAGGGTCATTGCACTCATTGTAGAACTTAAGTCTTCTTGAGCCTAGTGGGTCATTTTCCATCCAATTGATCATTCCCCTTTTATGCCCTTTTTCTTATTGTACATTTTTGTGAACCCTGTTGGCACCTGAAAATTCATGCCCTCAATATGTGAAATATCAGGGAAGTATAATACTGTATAGTCAGAAAATGGAAGCACTTCCATTGTGGACATGTTTATCCTTTCAAGTAAGTGGCTTGGGGTCATGGAAAGCACCTTGAATGGTTTCCTGATCTTGACATGGCTTCCTCCCTGATCTGTTCCTCTTTCCACTCCTGTTTGGCCTGATTTCTGCATTCTGAATGGCAGACTGATGATTCTGGGCTTCAGGGTCAAGGTCGACATTTCAGGTCTATGTTGACCTCGACCCTGACCTAGGTCAGGGTCGACCTTGACCTTGAGCCAAGGTTCAGATCCTGGGGTCTTTCAGTTTTGGGATGTCAGCCTTTGCAAAAAGTATTTCCCGCTCCCGGTCGACTGTTTCGGGTTTCGAAGTGTTGATTCCTAGATTATATTTAATATAGGTCCTCTCCTAAGGTTAAAGGCTTTAATTGGATTTAATTATCCTATTTAGGCCTCCTTGGAAGATTCTTCCCTAATTTCATATAAAAGGGAAGCTTTCTCTCTCATTTTCTCTAAGCATTAAGAACCATGATCAAGCGAGCTAAGTCTTCTAATGAAGCATCAAGCGTTCCTAATTGAGATCAAGCATTTCCAAGTGAAGTTCAAGAAAGAAATAAAGCAAGGTTTCAAGAAAGAATTCATCCATTCAAGTATCCATTTTCATGAAGGAGATCCATTGGAGGCCATTGAAGGATTAAAGCTACAAGGTGCCCTTTTGGTGATCTCTCCATCCACCTTCTTCCAAGCCTATTCCAAATTCAAGAACCCATTCAATACTTGGTTTTGGAGATCCATTAGCGAGGGATTGAAGACATCCTACCTTTCTACATTCCACATTTGAAGCATACTTGTGGATTCAAGGATTCAAATCCTCCATAAGGACTTTTTCAAGCAAGGTGAATTTATGCATTTTCTTTGTTTATTTCTGCAATTTCAATTACATATATTTGAGGTTAATTCCTAAACCAGGTTTTAACCAAGGAAAACCCCTTCCCCACAAAAAAATCTCCTTTTTCTTGTAGGTACAGGTACAAAACAGTGAATTTGAGCCCAGATCTGGATACCCTTTTCGACAAACTTTCAGGATCCGCGAACAAAGTCACTTTTGGATCTATGCAGGTCAGGGTCAACATTATTGGGTTAGGGTTGACATTTGTGGGTCAAGGTCGACCTTTTTCATAAGATGACATCGGAACAAAAAATGATTTCTAGGTTTTGTTCGTCTCTGCGTTTCGGTTCGGTATCAACAATCATTTTTTCTAGAAACAGTCTACAGACCTCAAAAAACATCATTCTTTGATCTGCAATATTTCAAGGTTAGTGCATTTCTCCCATCACTTCAATTACAGTCATATATCATTCCTATACATAGAATTAACATAATTTAAGGTGTTTCCTTTGTTATTCTCCTTTCCAAATAGTTGATTCATTTGTGCATTAACCCTTCTCTTAGGGTTGATCAACTTGGATCTTCTATTTGTGCATTTGGGAATTGAAAAGGAACATCTTATCTTCTCCTTAATCACAATTTCAATACATAATCAATTAAATTCAATCAAGGTTAAAAGAATCAAATACAATCTAGGTAATTCAAAGAACAATCTACACCTTACATTTCAAGATAATCAATTCACAAACAATCTATAAATCAAATCAATAATTTCTATACCTTATCTATTTTAGTAACACAATCCAATTCCAACACGTTACATTTTAGTCAACTTTTTTCAATTCCAAGTGTTATATTTTATCTTACATTTTGGTAACATCCATTTCAAGTGTTACATTTTGGTGAACCCGTGATAGACAACTCTTTCTTTTTGGTGTTAGATTTACATTGTGTATGCTAGATCTTGCATTTTCTTTCAAATTACATTTCAATTCAATAGATCAAAATTTTGTGTTAGTTCATTGGCATTGTATTGGTG
>MU224554.1:3983912-4003839 GCA_018584345.1 Thuja plicata
TTGAAAATATTTATTAAGGTAAATTACATAATTTTAGGGTTATTTTTAAAAGTTATCTTCTTCTTCAAATATTAATAATATTACCCTATGTATATTATGTGAATTATCATTTTAGGGTAAGTATTGCTTTGTTATTTTCTAGGGTGAATTAAAATGTTTACTATTATAGTACCCTAGATTGTAAGAACATTTTTTATCTATGTGAGGCAATTATTATTTCACCTTTTGAAAGATATTTTATGAGTAAAATGTATTATGTTTTAAATCTGAAAATCAAAATTCTATTAAAATATAAGATTTTCTTATATTATGACCTTCTTGGTGATTTATATTAATATGTTATTAATTATTACAATTAATAATATTTATTGGGATCATTTTAGTGATTTGAGAACATTATTAAATAATGATCCCTAAATTAAAATTTATTAAAGGTTACCTAATTTTGGATTTGATGTGCAGGAGTCTTATATTACAAATAGAAGATGTTAACCGATCAAATTATCCAAAGAATTAACAAACACACATTTTATTATTTATAAACACAGGAGATGTTTTACTTCTTCAAACCATTTATATGGTTAAAATATTGTAAATTATTTAGGGTTAGTTTTAGGGATTAGGTATTTATGAAAGGGTATGTCCTTTCACGGGAACCTTTGAAAAACATATAAGTATTGAGTCAAATAAACTAAAAATGGTACAATGATGTTTTTTGGGAGATACAATTCCAGAAGAAAACAAATATTATTGCAGATATGAGTCATTATACACAAATTTTCAAATATCAGATGAGGTAAGTGTTATTCTTCTTTTTATGATTATATTGTTATTGATTTTCAGCTAGTCTTTCAGATACTCTGTGTATTAGAGTGCCTCACTATGTTATATTCCCTGATTGTATGATTCAATTTTAATGTATATGATTTGAATATCAATTGTAAGATCTGAGCATCTTCTATTGTTCTTTTCGGTCTCCTAATTCGATTTAAATTCAACAAGATTGATCATGTTTATTAATTTTAATTATATTTCAAGTGGAAGCCTGTGAGGTGATGATCTTGTTTTATTAAAGGCAAGTTTTTAAAATTGTCTTTGATTGTACGTAGGACTAGATTTTCTTGACTCTACAACCCATATTTTTAGTAGGCACTAAACTTGTTATTTGAACATTGTCTTTTGATTCATATTCTATAGTTCATTGAAAATTTAATCAATTCTCAAAGCATTTATTAAAATTAGGGTTTTTAGGGATAGTTCAATTTAGTTTAAATTTTGCAGTTTGAAGAGCATTAAGATATAGCATTGTTGCCTCCAAAGACCTTTCACCACCTTGGAGGAGATTTTATCACCCGTGTATGCAGTTAAGCATCATAGAGGATTGATCAGTTCGAAGTAAAATTAGGCCTACCAGCATTGGCCTAACTAAGCCAGAATTGTAGAGGTACTAGTGCATACATGTCAGTTGGCCAAAATTGATCCTTCATTTTTGGGCATCAACAAATTGGCGACTCTACTCGGGAGATATCTATAAAGGATATTTGTAGAATCTGGTTACAATTGTGAATTTCAGTAAGAATCTATTGGGAGACAGAAAGGATTCAGACAGTTATTTCTTCACAGAAAGTGAAGTGGTGACTCTAAATTTCAGCCTCAAAGAAAGATTGAGAGAAACTTATGTTAGGGAGAAGATCCCTAAAAAAATAATACCTTTGTTGAATTAGAACCAATAAAAAGAAATAGAAATTCAAAAATGTTGTATGTACCTAATACAACACAACCTAATAAAGATGAGCGGGAATTGGCTTGTGAGAAATTTCCAAATTCAAGTCAAAATAGTCCCGTTAGTGACAATAGAAATAAAAGCCTATGTTTTGGTCCAAGGAACATTAATATATCTGAACATGAAGGGCGAACTCAGGAAGATGAAATTGTGGATATAATGGCACAAGGATTAATCGCTATGGATAAGAAGGATGAAGGAATGATTAGGGCATTGAAACGACAGTCGAATGAGATTTTTAGAAGGCTAGGGTTTCAGAGAGAGGATGGTATATCACCGTGTATTAGCCCTAAAGCTATAGAAGTAAATTAAATGGATGAAGAAATTGATAAAAATGACAGGATCCCTAAATATCATCCCCCTCATAGGAAAAATAATAATGATCTTTTCAAAAAAATTCACTCCAATCCGCTATATATCTCAGATAACAAGAGGGGGAGAGATAATGGCAGTTATGACAGTCAAAATGATGTGCGAAAGGAGGAGCACAATGAAATAGATAATGAAGGTGGCAGAGTTAAATACTTGCCAAACTATGGACAAAAAGATGTTGAACATGTTCCATTCAAAGGTCAAAATGATCCCTTAATTACTAGGAAACCATGTTTTACTCAAAATCAATACCAACAGCAAAATTATGGTATGCACGAACAATGAAATATGGGAGGGAAATATGAACATGCGCATTGCTTGCATAATGATGATGCACGTTATCGAATGCACAGTAACACGCATCAAATGAATCACCAACAACATGACTGGTATGATTATACACCACGTGTCTATAATCCACAGCCTAAGGGATATCATGTGCATAACACTAGTGCGCAATATCATGGGATAATGGTGCAACCTCATAGAAGATGCGCGCAAGGCGTAGGTGACCATGCGCAAGGAGAGAGTAACAAATATATTGTGCAGCAATACAAAGATGATGTGCAACAATCTAGAAAGCACATGCAAGGTGGAGACTATAGGGATGTTGCGCAGCATCAAGACTATATGGAAGATGCACGTGATCAAGGTAAACAAGGGCATAACCTGCAAAATGATAACAATAGTTAGTAGTATAATTCTTTAGAATAATGTTATAAACCCACGCAGCAATATGGGAAGTTTGTGCAGCAATACATTAAGTCTATGCAACAGTATGGGGATTCCATGCTGACCCATGGAAGATTTGTGCAAGATGATAGGATACATAGAAACTACACGCAAGCCGAAAGTGTTAATCTGCAGTTTGATTAAGCACAACATCAGAACTTTAAGGGAGATGCATTTGACAAACATGATTTACACAATAATGAACAACATGACCAGCATGTTAGCGTTGAAATCCAATACAAAGGAATGTAGAAATATAAATATACACATGACCTGCAAAATGATGGTGCGCCTCATCACATACATAGTCACGCACAGCAACTTAATTACCAGCAAAATTATTTTATTACAAAAAAACTAGAATGATAATAATACACAGTTACAAGATGGTTTGAATCATCAACAACAACAGGCGTATCACCTTGGAAGAGGACCGATGCAGTATGAATATGGAGGTCAAAACCATGCACAATAGTATGATATGGGCATGAATCAGCAATTTGGGTATTCTGGACAGCAACAATGTCAGCAATTCAGAGGTATGATGCAGCCTCATGCACACCAATATGGCAATTATGGAAATCAAGATCAGAGAGGAAACCCTATTTTACAAAATCAATTTTTTCATAATATTAATCAGATTAGAAATCAAGCAAATGTCATATTCCAAATGGTTAATGAAAGATATAGGCAGTTGGATTTTGATAATATTATATGTTTGCCTAATCTGATACCTAATGAATTAAAGTCTATCATTCCCAAATTTAATGGCAATGGAGTTAAATCAGCAGAACAACATGTGATTGAATTAAAAAATATAATTGGGGAGTCTGAAAATAATTTTGAGGATATAGATATGAAGCTTTTTGTGCAATCCCTGAGAGTCAATGCAGATGAATGGTAAAGAAACTTGCCGTACAATTCAATAAATAGTTGGAATGATTTTGTTGATCAGTTTTTAGAATAATTCGCAAAAGAAGAATTTGCAGAACATAGGGATCCAACTTTTGCATCTCATGAGTTAACTAGTATAAAAAAGAATGTAAATGAGAGAGTGAAGGAGTTCAAAAAAGTGTTAAATAATATTCCTAAAGATATTTTCCCTCTGGATCCATTTTTAATATCTTTCTACATAGCATCTTTTGATGTTAAGACAAATTACAAAATAAGATCTTGTAATCCGACAACATTACAACAGGCATTTAAAATTGCCTTGACTATTGAAAACAATAGGATAGCTTCTGGGAGAATAGATAAGAGAAGTGACCCTAAAATTTTCAATCCCACAATTCCAAGACAGAATGAGGATAAGGATAGAATATATTAAATATGGGGGATGGTAAAAAACTTACCACTAAATAAGGGTCATGCTCAGGTAAACAGAAATGACAAAAATTTCAACTGAAATGATCGATACAGGTTGCAATACATACCTTATCATACTGACTGGAAGGATGGAAAACCTTTGAAAAAGCATATGGAAACCCCTGACCCACTTAAGACGAATAATCACTTCATAGAAGGTAAACTTTGGTGTGATGTATGCAAATTATTTCATTCACAGGAGGGGTGTCTACTAGCTCACAAAAATTTAGAAGAAGATAATCAGAGAGATGAGGATCAACCCATGATAAATGCAACGTCATCCAACCTATTTTGGGCAGTAGATAGTGATGATTCTGAAGAAGATTATATACCAAATGATGATCATAGGAAGTTGGGATATTATCAAGAGCAACAAATCTTTTCAGATAATGATGAGAATCCAGAAATAAGAAGGTCAACTAGAGAGGAAAGAGAATCATATACTATGGTAGCATTGGAAAAGGTTCATAGCAATTATCATTTGAGGATCAAAGCTATAAACTTGGACCATGAACAAGCGGTAGAGATGTTGAAAGTTCCAAACAAGAGTAGCGGTGTAAAGAATGGAAAAGCGGAGATTCCTAAAAGGCAAGTTGATTCAACACTAAAGATAAGAAAACCAATGGAGAAGCAAAGTAATGGTAAGTAAATTTCTAACTATGCTTCATTTATATCTCAAGCATTGTCTCAGGTAAAACTTTCTTTCCCTCTAATGGAAATGATGAAATTAACTGATTGCAAGAATGAAACACTCAAAATAATAAATGATGTATTTAAAAAAGGATTCCAAAGAACAAAAGCATAATGAGGAGTTACCAGTTATTTATCTAGGAACATCTATTAATGAGGATACTACTAAAGTAGACCCTTTCTTTTTAACTTTGTTAATAAACAATAAACTAGTAAGAAATTGTATGTTAGACTCTGGAGTAGTAGTTAATATCATGCCTCATGGAGTCATGAAAGAATTAGGGATGAATGTAGAAGCTACTTATGTCAAGTGCTATGCCATGGATAATAGATCTATCCCAGTTATTGGAATAATGAAAAATGTTGAATTCAAGTTTCCTTCTTGTCCTAAAAAGTCTTATAATATTGATATCATTGTTGTAGAAGTACCACCTAGTTATGGAATGTTATTATCCAGACAATGGTCTAATTTGGTAGGGGTTAATGTCCAACTAGATTTATCTTATGCTTCTATTCCAGTTAATGACACGATTATGAGGATTGATAGGGAACCAAGATCTACTTATATCATCAAAGAAGTTGATCCAATTCATGTTACATACTTTTGCCACACAGATATAGAGAATTTCCAAGTATTCGTAAAAATATTGTTGAAAATACTAATCCTATTGAATTACATGCTAAATAAACTAGTACTTGCATTTGGAAAAAAAAATTTGATGGATCATGTAGCAAAATTGGTAATGGAGTAGGTGTAATATTTGTATGGGATCCCCAAATGGGAAATCTTTTAAATACTCATTTTATTGGCTTTCGATTGTACTAACAATACTGCAGAATACGAAGCACTCTTACTAGCAAGTAAGAATGGTATTAAAATTCTTTTTGTTTATGGGGATTCTAAATTAGTTGTATCTCAAATTAGGCATAAATTTGTTACCAAAAATCAAAATCTAAAAAGATACAAGAATAAAGTTTGGGATTCCATAGAATGTTTTGATGCCTTTTCAATAACTTGGATAGATAGGTCTCAAAATATTCTTGTAGATTTTATGGCTAACCTAGCAGTTCGGCATAACAATATTCTTTGTGAAGATATTATACAGGTTGAGACCAAATCAAGACCAGTAATGCCTGATAACATTCAAAATTGGCAAGTTTTTGAAGATGATAGAGATATCATAAAATTCCTTGCATGTGAAGAAAGGTATGAAGATCATTCCATTGATTTGAATGTTTATGTTCAAACAGTTGAAGGTAAAGAAACTTTATTTGGGAAAGAGGTGATTCAACTTAAGACTAATAAAATCCCAAAGGGGCTTGTGACACTAGAAAGAATGTTTGATAATAATGTCATGCCCAAAAGTTGGGCAAAAACACACGAACAAAAAATTTTAAATAACGCATTAAATCGGGATACTAAAAATTACACGAGGGTATCACATGCACGCAAAATAGAGCAAAGGATAAACAGAACCAAAAAGGTCTCAAGGAGAGGACTAGCTTACACAGCTATCTTAAGGGATGAATAAAGTTCCCAACTGGAACTGCACGCAAAACAAGGTAGTTGACCAAAAGTCAACTATACTTGGAAATAAGGGAATGGTACAAGCTAGGGTTCATGAGACCCTATGGAAGACTCACGCACACAAATCGAGATAGTTTGACTAAAAGTCAACTAGAGTTGACCAAAAGTCAAACATCCCTTGGAATATGTGAAGGAGGGTCACTAGGGCCTATTAAGCACTGCGGAAGTCTAGGGTGCGCAAAATGAGACAGTTAACCAAAAAAAAAAGTCAACCCATGTTGACCAAAAAGTCAACCATCTCCGAAAGGCCTGAAACTGAAATCTAAGGTTCCAGAGACTACGAGGAACATCTGGTTCAAACCATGAGACACACGGACAAGGGTTAACCCTGGTTGAATTTTAAAGTCAACTGAGCAAACATTGGTAAGAAGGGAACATATAACTTTGTCTAACGCTATACTAAAACAACGAGCATCAAAATAGATTAATAACTCACATAAAATTAATTGACTTAAAAAAAAAACTCTATTCAAAAAAATTTTAAGCCTGATACTCAAGTGACCAAGTTAATTTAATCTGAAAAAATTAAATGTTACCTCTATAACACAGTTTACTTCTAAACTAGCATTAATACATCTTATTAACATATTTCATAATATACTATAACTTTTAAAAATCAAACATTAATTAAACATTTAAAAAAAAATATGAAATAAATTTTAAATAGTAATTTTAAAAAGAAATCAAATCTAATTTACAAAATATCTTACTCCTTTTAAAAACATATTTTCCTAAATGACCATAAATATTAGAACCCATGATAGTATATCAATATATAAAAAAAAATACTAAGTTAAGCATCCTATAAACAACAAAGAAATGAAAACGGAATAAAAGAAACGCATTTAACAAAACCCTAAAAAAAAATAGCGGTGGAAGTGGCAGACGATAACCAGAGAGCGGTGGAAGTGGCGGCGGGTTAAGAGCCGACAGCGATGAAGGGGAGAAGGGGGAAACAAACGGCGGAAGGGTCTGGCAGAGTGGTGGCCGCGGGGTGGCACCACTCGCTGGGATAAACGCGGAGGAGGGGGTGGGACGGGCGGCTGACGCCGGCAGTGGTGCCTCCATACTGTGCTACGCACAGTGGGTGGCCCGCATACTGCGCGGCCCCCATCAACTATCAAAGGATGGGGAGGGGGGTGCTCGGCCCTCCCCAAAAAAAAATTCAAGCAATCGTTTATTTTTAAATTTTACTATAGCGCTGCACACCAAAAAAAAGAAACTGCATTTTTTAACATTTTGTTTATTTAATAATAGATCATAAGCAAGTTTAAATGTATATATATAGGTTCCAGAACTGGGTCCCCGATTTAGATCCATGGTCAACTCTTCCTGCACACTCAATGCACACATCAGTAGATCCAAAACAACATGATAGGGAACATAACATAACGTCAACAATATACGTAAGCATATAAACCACATTGCATTAGAACTGAAATATCCTAGCATCGGTTTCCTAAACCATTTTCATCATATTACATTCATACATTTAGATCCATATAACATCAACATAAGCTGAAACTAAATCAGAACATAAACATCTCAAAAGTACCCTGATTACAAAATCAGGTGCTGAATATATAACACAGGATTCCACCGATCCTCAAAAGTACCAAAAAGTCTCTCTGGTAGTCAAAGTATGTCAAAGCATAAACTGCTGAAAGCATGAAACAAAATAGTAAACTATAACAGTCTAGTGTAGGTCTCACAAATAAAGACTCTAAGAATGAAATCAAGATAGAACAAACTCCTGTAGAAGAAGTAGAAAAGATAAATCTAGGAAATAAACATACTCCCAAAGAAGTTCTTATTGGTAAGAAACTAACTCCAAAAATCAGATAAAAAATTATTGGCTTGCTTAGAAATTATAGACATGTATTTTCTTGGTCTTATGATGACCTCAAAGCATATAGGGAGGACTTGTTCCAATATGAGATACCTCTAAAACTAGATGCAAAGCCCTTTAGACAAAGGTAAAGACCCATAAATCCAACTTTGGCTCCCAAGAGGAAGGAGGAACTAATAAAGATGAGAGATGTCGGCATCATAAATCTAATTAGGCACTCTAATTAGGTTTCAAATCTGGTACCTATTAGGAAGAAAAATGGAGATATCAGACTTTGTGTAGATTTGAGGAACTTAAACGTATCTTCATTAAAAGATAATTATGCATTATCTGACATGGAAGCATTATTACAGAAAATCACTGGTAATGAGTTGTTATCCATGATGGATGGGTTCTCTGGGTACAATCAGGTGAAGGTTTTAGAGAAAGAACAATATAAAATGGCATTCACCACACCATGGGGTACATACGTTTATGCAAGGATGTCATTTGGACTTACGAATGTCGGGGCTACATTTCAGAGAGCCATGGATGTGGCTTTTGAGGATTTCATTGATGTTATTATGGCAATATATCAAGATGACATCACAACTTATTCAAAAAGGGCAGAAGACCATTGCAAGCATTTAGAACAATCCTTCAAAAGAGCCCTTGTGTATGGGATATCCTTAAACCCAAATAAATTCCATTTTGGGGTAATTGGAGGTAAACTTCTTGGACATATCATATCTAGAGATGGAGTGAAAATAGATCCAGAAAGAATTGAAGCAATTGATAAGATCCAGATTCCTAAAAATCTTAAGGAGATTGAATCTTTCTTTGGACAAATCAACTTTGTGAGAAGGTTTGTCTCAAATTTTTCAAAAATTGTTAAACCTATTTCAAAGATGTTAAAGAAGAACACAGTTCTAAAATGGTCAGATGAAGCCTTAAAGGATTTTTATAACATTAAAAATGAAATCAAGGAAGCTCCAATTTTGATATCCCTTGATTTATCAAAACTATTTCAATTATTCTCTTTTGCTTCCTTCCACACCATTGCAACTATCCTGTTACAGAAAAATGATGAAGGGTATGAGCAACTAATAGCCTTCTTTAGCAAGACTTTACAAGCTTCTAAGTTAAACTATGGTATACATGAGAAACAAGCTTATGCATTAGTAAAAGCAGTAAATTCATTCAGGCCTTATCTAGTTGGAGCTAAGATTGTGGCATACATACCTAATGTAGCAACTAAAGACATATTGAGGCAATCAGAAGTCACAGGTAGAAGATGTCGATGGATTAATCAAGTTCAAGAATTTGATATTGAGATTCAAATCACTAATTTAATAAGAGGACAAGGTTTGGCTAAACTTGTGTCAGAAACAAATTTGGATGCAACCCAAATAAACCAAGTGGATTTGGAGAACTCAGGAACTAGCATCGAACATTGTCCATGGTACACAAACATAGTTTACTTCTTAAAGCATGTGAAATGTCAAGAAGGTTTAAGTGATAATCAGAAAAGAACTATAAAATTTCAAGCATCAAGGTATGTACTAATTCAAGGTCATCTGTATTGGAAAAACAATGATGGTATCCTTTTGTTTTGTCTAGACATCTATCAGGCCAAGTCAGTTATAAAAGAGTTACATGATGGAGTATGTGGTGGTTACTTTTCGGCTAAGACAACAACTCATAATATATTGCAAGTAGGGTACTATTGGCCTCATGTATTCAAGTATTGTTATGAATATGTTAAGAAGTGTGAATCTTGTTAGAATTTCTTAGGAAAATTGAAATACAATGGTGCATTACCCCTTATTCCTTTACAAACTGAAGAGCCTTTTAAAATGTGGGGAATAGATTTTATTGGAGATATTTCAGATGCTTCAAGTGGAGGTTATAAATGGATATTAGTGGTGACAAGTTATTTTACAAAATGGGTTGAGGCTATACCTACAAGACAAGCTACAAGTAAGGTAGTCATCAAGTTTTTGACTGAGAACATACTTACTAGATTTGGAGTACCTTGCAAGATCCTTTGTGATAATGGTATGTGTTTCAGGTCTAAGGAATTTTTAGAATTTTGCAATAAGTATTGTATCAACTTATTATACTCTTCCCCATACCATCCACAAGGGAATGGTCAAGAAGAATCAAGCAATAAAAATATATTAAAGATCATTAGGAGAATGTTGAAAAACAATAAAAAGGCATGGGATTCAAAATTAAGCTTGGCTTTATGGGCAGATAGCGTGACAATAAAAATATTGACAAGTTTCGCTCCCTATGAGTTGGTTTATGGGAAACAAGCAAGGTTACCATTAAATCATCTATTGCCAATTTATAGATTTGTTCAAGAAGAAGAGCTTGAAGACATAAACTTTATGGAGGACCGATTGAGCCAATTAGCAAAGTTAGATGAGAAAAGGAGACAAGCACAAGAAAGAAATCTTCAACAACAACGAAAAGTTAAGACTCTTCATGACAAGAAAGCATCAAACAGGTCTTTCAGAGAAGGTGATTGGGTATTGAAATGGAATGCAAGAGACCAATATAAAGGAAAGCACAGTAATTTTGATGCATTATGGTTAGGACCTTACATGATTGTCTCAAAAGAAGGTGAAAATTCTTACCATTTACAGGACACTGATGAAAACATTCAAGAGTTTCCAACCCATGGTCAGTACTTGAAACCTTTTTTTCTCTTGAAACAGGAAGTATTCTCTAAACTTGTAAATTATTTTTTATCCTAGTTTCATGATTATTTTCTTACTATGGTCTACTTCTTCAAAAGATAGTTGGGCTCTCGTTGCATCCAGGCATGAATGCATGTCCCCAATAAGAGCCACTGTTGGCACCTAAAAATTCAGCCCTCAATATGCGAAATATCATGGAAGTATAATATTTATTTTCATTTTCATAAATATTTCCCTATTTTGAAATTTAATTAAACAATCAAAAGTGCTCTAAATAATTGTCATTATCCTATTTTCATATTTATTAGCAAAATTTTCAATTTCAATGGATTTAATGCATAACCATTTTTTGAAATAGAAATAAAAGAAAAAGGAAATAATAGGTATATAGGACATAAATAATAGGTATATAGGATAAAAGGGCGGTGATCGGGAGTTGAACACTCGACCTCTCAAGCCAACTCTTTTTCCTACCTACCTACCCATCCCCCCTCTAACCAATTAGTCTAAATGTTTTCTTCGATTTATGTGTTAGAGAGAATCATATTATCTCACATCTCTTTTATATTTTCTATTAAAAGTGTTTCACATAAATGTATTTCCTTTATTTTAGTTTTATCCTAATTTACTAATGTGAGATATCTTATTAGGGTAAAAAAGTATAATTGGGAATCTTTTCTCTTGTTATTTTTTTGAAATGTATATGTTTATTGAAAATATTTATTGTGGTGATTTATGCATATATTTCTATGCTTCTAAATTGATCTATGATGTGGTAGAGGACAGATATGCATATCAGACAGTTTTGAGCTATAAAAGGAACTATCTAAGAATAGCTAATGCTTGTAATGTTCATTTCAAAGATTGTAATAGAACTATTTCTGATTGTAAGAGTTGTGTGCTTAGTGTACCTTTCACAGGGTTTTGTATCCCCTGACAGGGAAATTTCCTAATGTAATACTCATCTTCTAATAGGGATAGGTCTCATAATAGGGAGACTATAATTTTAGTGCATATTTTTGGGTACCATCCCCACTAGGGTTTTTCCTTGGCTAGGGTTTCCTCGACAACAATTCATGGTGTTATGAGTTATGTTTTATATGCTTATGTTTTTTCATTTCAGTAATTGTAAGGATAAGTTGGAATTTATTAATTTTATGTTTGAAGTGTTGTAATATTGATTCACCCCTCTCTCAGTATTACTTAATCCTAACAATTGGTATTAGAGCAGTTGGCCTTTGGAGAGAAAATATAATAGCTTAAGGGAGATCAAGATGGATTCTAAAAGTTTGGAGGAAAACTTTGAAGAAGCACTTGAAGACCTTGATAAAGCAAAAGAAAAGAATGGTGACTTGAGATTCAATTTGAGAAGAGCTGGAGGATTCATTAAGAAACTAAAAGATCATCTTTAACTTTCCAGAAGTTAGAGATATGATCTTATGGTTCAGATAATAGAGGATTTAGACAATGATACTTTAGATCAGATAAAACAACATGAATGAGAGAATGATACTTTAAAGCTTAATCATGAAATGATGGCTAAAGAGACTCAACAAGAAAAGGAAGCTAAAAAAAAAAATGAAGAAGCTTTCAGGGATGCTAATATTCTAATGGGACAAATGAAGACTGGACTTGATCACTACACCTAAACAAGTATCTAGAATTAGGGAAAAATAATCAGATCATAAAGGTGAACTTGTTGAGGCAAAGAAACATATTGAGATACTTCACATGAGTAGTGACTTGATTGATGAACAAAGAGAAATATAGAAACCTAAAGGAGACATGACTGGTGTTGGCTTCAATGAAGCTTAATGTTCCAAGAATCAAGAAGAAAAATATGATGTGAAGATTGATGGAGAAAAACCTACTCCTGAATAACCTAAAGAACATATCAGACCTTTCAGAGGTAGATGTTTTGGATGTAACAAGGTTGGACACATGAAGAGAGATTGCAAAGGTAAAAACCCTTTCAAACCTTTTTCTGGTTATTTCTTTAATTTTCATGCATACGGGCACAAGAAAGTAGAATGCGACCTGATCAATCTAGATACAAAGAATATAACATTAGGAAAGAATCAGCAACTAAAACCACATGTTACAAATGTAATAACCTTGGGCACATTGCAAGGTATTGTAAGTTGTAGGTAAATCAAAACAAATCACCTCCTATATGCTACAAATTTAACAATCGAGGGCATATAGCGAATTTTTGTAGGTACAATAGAATGGAAAATATAAGAGTACCACCTCCTATGGATACAAAGAAGAATGACAGTGATACTGGTAAGAGTCTTGCAGAGTAAAGAAGTGAATTTAATAGTTGTTTCAAGAAAGCAAAAGATAACAGCAGTAATAAGGTATGGAAGATAAAGGAGTCAAGTGAGGAAAAGGTTCAGGGAGAATTAGTAGATGCTACTGAATCTTTACCTGATGCTAACATTGCTACATCAACCTAGATGGCCAAGCATGGCCTTAGGGGGAGCATTGGAAGAATACATCTAAAATCTATCCATCCCCTAATTTTGTGGAGTAAGCTCTTGTGAGCATAAGGAGAGAATGTAGATATGTTTTGGAATACATATCTATGATTGCATGGTTTGACAAGCCTATATTCGAAGATCCCATATTATTATTTGACTAGTTTATGTATATAAATAAGTTCATTGGGAACTGTGTCATTTCTTCACTCAATGAAGTATAAGGTGAATTGAAAGAACATAATTGAACATCATTTGCTGAGGATAACTTAAGGATAATGAAGTCTAGAGAAGAAATAGAGTTGGAGCAAGTGTGTTGAACAATTTGATCGAAGCATGGTTTTGTGTTTTCAGCAGTAAAAGGATATTTAGATCAATTGCGAAGCTTTGAAAATGGATACTCCTATGATTTTTGATGTTGCAAAAAGACCTAGATATAAATTCAAGAAACACCCTTTCAAATATACTAAGGATGAGCCTGAAGGTGTGTTTTCTCAAACACCCTATGGATTTCTACATGTCAAAGATATTAGGGCATACATACATTGCAAGTATGAATCTCTAGGAGATGATGAGATTGCTACAAAGATGGAAGACATGATAGGTGATGATGGAAAGATGAAGGATGAGTTCACACACCTTAATAACCTAATCATTATGAATATAACTAAACTTCATGACTTTGACAAAGAATAATAGATAAAGATTATCTTGAGCAGAGTTCATGATCACTTCATATGGCTTGGAGATCAGCTTGTAAAGATCTACAGTGACCTAATTCATGACATAAAAGGATTGGACAATACTAGCATAGTACCTGTTGTAGAGAAGAACACTAAGAAGATGGTAGAAACCCTAACATATTCATAGTGGGATAGGAGAGCGATGATGATAAATGACATATTTCAACAAGATGTAAGATTGGTTACTATGATTTTAGACTATAAACATCATTATAGCAGCCGACTCAATTCAGTATCAGCAGGAGTAATTTTGATGGCTTATAAGATGGTAAAAGAAGACATAAAATATAACCTTTGCAAAGTCCTAACATGGAAATTTTTGGAGAATGTAAAGAAGATTAAGAAGGATAAGTCTAAAGGATTCAGATTTGGATCTTTGTTGTTACATATATACATTCACATTGTTCACAGATTTCCTGGCATGCACCCTAGAGCTTTGATAAATAGTATACCTACTGGAATTCAGATATCTCAGGGTTACAGGAGATAGAAAAACACATGGGTAGATGGAGAATTATTTTCTATGATCAAAATCCTACAGAGAGAAATGAAGGCAAGGGAAATAATTCCTAAGGCAGTGGTAGAAAAATACAAGGACTCAATCTATTTCATGGTTGAAACTGATTATTTATGCTTTGAGGCAGTTATACCTAGAATGAAATGGTGTTATCCACTAGGATATGAGGTAAGTTCTAAATTTTTAATCATGCAAGTAGAACATGTTTTAGCTTCAGATGTTGATTCATCACAGGAGAGATAGGGAACCTATGAGGAGAAATCAGCAAAGATTAGAGAAGAGGAGACTAGATCATCAAGGGAGAGAAAAATAGAAAATGTAGTAGATGACTTGGCAGCTAAGGCTGGAATAACCAAAGAGGAAATAAAAGAAGTGAGGAAGAAGATAACAGAGAGATCTTCTAGGTTAGAAAGAACTGCTACTACAACCCTTCCACCTCTAAAGGTTGTGCAGGTAGTTAGTCCACTTTCTACTATGATAGATGTAACTACACCCTCACCACCACAGAAGACATCGTAGGAAGAGGTAGAAAATCTTGTACCTCAAAGAAACACAAGGTCCACTAAATTGGACTCACCTCCTAAGAAACAAAGGACAGAAGGAGAAGAGAAGAAATTTGAAAAAGAAACTACCAATGTAAGACAAGTATGGAAACCAGATATGAAAATGCTAGAGAAAAGGATTATTGAGCAAGAGAAGCTTGTTTCATTGGCTAAATACTATGATAGGTATGAGGCATTTGACAAAATTCTGAATGAGGACATAGTGATTAATCATTTACTTATTTTTAAGAAGAATTTTTTAGGGATTGGAGGTTGTGTACCTGAGGAGTTATATGAGAAATTGGAGATAAGGAAACAATTAGCACAGAAAGAAGATGAAGTAATTAGAGAATGAGAAATTGAAGGCATGTTTCTTGTTGTATCTGTGAAACAGATGGAAAGGATATTACAGGAACTAAAACCTTTACTGAGAACAAAGACAAGATTAGTAAAGATTATGGGAATAAAATATGATAAAGTAATTAAGGAGATACAATGAGAAATGAAGAAAGTTTTGATGGGAACTAAAACTACAGACATCTCACCACCTACGGCTCCTAAGCCAAAACCAAATGGGATAGATAAATCATCAAAGAGAGCTGAGATAAATCTGTATAAATCATTGAGCGAAGCTACTAGTCAGTATGTAAGTATTGTGAAGCAACCAGAATTCTGTGTTTCTGGTGTGCCTATGTCATTAGACACTTTGCAAGATGTGAATGACCCCTTTGTGCAAGATACAACCTTTGAGAAAAGAAGTGACAAGGATATGACAGAGAAAGAAAAATAGAAGGAAAACATTGATGAAATAGTGGAAGATACAATAAATAAGGTTCAAGTGAAGCAGGAAACTATGACATCTGATTCTTCACCTTTTTTTTGGCAAGTGTAGATAAGGCTTTGAGAACTGATGTTGAGAATATGGATGTGGATGAGCTGATGAATTTATCCTACATCACATTTTCTAAAGCTAAAGAAATATCTAAGCAGAAAGGAGAGAAGAAGGCTAAGGTAATGACAAGAGAATTTGACACTCTTAACAAACTACTTCTAGCCTCTATTATTTTTTAAGGAAAAGGTGATGCAGAGAAATTGAACATGGAACTAGATTACTTTGATAATCACTATGAGTCATTAGTGAAGATCACTAAAGAGAAGGTCGAGAAGAGATATCTTGAGAAGAAATTAGAGGAAGTATGCAAGTCTATTTCTTGGGACTTGGAAATACTGAATAATACTACATCTGAGGCTAAATGCTATGTCACACAAGGAAGGAAGTTATATAGTTACTGTATCAACCCTATAAGACATATCAAAAACATTGAAGACATAGTAGCGAAGGACAGATATACTCTGGATAAATTGATGGATAGTTTTGAGATCTCCTCACAATCTATATTGAAGATAGACAGAGAGGTATCTACAATTTTTGAGAAACTGAGTGTCCTTGATATAGAAAGAGGGAGAGTTATGAAAATATTTGGTTTGCTGAAGAGTCTAATCACTCCCAAGCTATCAATTCTTGAGGTTCATATCTCTGACATGGAGAAGATAGGACATGCCCTACAACACATATGCCTACTGATCTAAAGGTAGTAGAGACTTATTCATTTGCATTGAATAGACTGATTCATGTGAGTCAGATTTTGGTGAAGATCTGGATAGAGGAAGTGAAGATCTTGGAAAACTCTTTCTGAGATGTACTAAAGATGGTCTAAATTTTTTGGTACACAAAATTATTCTACATTTTTGTATACCTTCTCCATTTTTGTCAAATGGGGAGAAGAAAAGAGATCAAAAATGTATTTAGATGTATAGAATATATGGAGATATTTTTTTGTTGAGTATTGACACTTAGTCATTTTTCACTAAGTGTTGCCATCAATGCCAAAGGGAGAGATTGTTGGCAAGTGATGCATTTTGGAGTGTTATAGGAAACTTAAGGTTTTTCATCTATGGCAACAGATCTGGTATGATGACTTCTTGGATTTGTTTACAGCTTTGGAGATGTAGATAGCAAAATGACTTAGTATAGTAATCAATAATATAGAGTATAGTAGTGTAGTTTTGGGAAACAAATATATTATATGATGTTTAATGACATGTGAGCTTAGAGGAAGACATTTTGGAGTGTGTATGACCTTTGGTTAAGTTTTCTTGAGTTTTGGTATTGATCACAGTGAGTTCCAATGTTCTGAAGTCATGCGAAGATAGAGTAATAGAGAGACAAGGCAGATGAACAATCACGGTGATTAAGGGACTATGAGATGGAATCCAAATGTGCTAATTTGGATTGAGAATGTGGATTACCTATGCTTTGGTAGTATAAGATCTTGGAATTTTTATTTACTCTTTGCATAAGTATTGATTCTATTTTGTAATGTATTAGAGAGCCGACTGAATGATGTAACACACACACACACACACACACACACACACAAATATATATATATATATATATATATATATATATATATATATATATATATATATATGAAGATATTTTTGTTAAGAAAATTATGTGAAAGAAAAGAGGTAGTGATGAGATGACATAAAGTAGATGGAATGCATATGAGACAGTTGCGAGCTATAAAAGGAACTATCTAAGAATAGCTAATGCTTGTAATGTTCATTTCTAAGATTGTAAAGGAACTATTTCTGATTGTAAGAGTTGTGTGCTCAGTGTACCTTTAACAGGGTTTTGTATTCCCCTAACAGGGAAATGTCCTAATGTAATACTCAGATCCTAACAGGGACAATAGACTTTTATTTCATATTTGTGGGTACCATCCCAACCAGGGTTTTCCCTTGGCTAGGGTTTCCTCGACAATAATTCATGGTGTTATTATTTATGTGTTATGTGCTTATGTTCTTCATTTCAGTAATTGTATGGATCATTTGGAATTTATTAAGTTTATGTTTGAAGTGTTGTAATACTGATTCACCCCCCTCTTAGTATTACTTAATCCTAACAAATTTTAGTTAAGACTTTGAATGACTAGACTAATGGGTCAAGACCAAATATTTCAAAATGATCACTTGTCCCAGAGATTGGTAAGAGATATATTGATGGGAGATTGTTGAGCCTAGTACAAGGTATCATGATTCAAGAGATAAATGTCTTATGGATGACACTTGTGACCAAGATGATTGAGTTTTATTGTGTATGTGATAGTGCACAACAAGTAATACCATTTGATATTCTAGAACAAAAGAGGATGATGAGTCAAACCACCTTGTCAAGAACTGACGGTTGTTGTGATGAGGTATGACGACTGATTTAGACCACATAAATAGGCAATAAAGTGAACAAAAGGACATCAAAGATAAATTTAACAAGAAAAATTCCAATGTGAGCTTGTGTGACAATTTCTAGGTTCCCATACAACAATTCAGAGGTTCCCATATGAGTTTTTGCTTTCATATTATTTTTTCATATGACAATTCTAATTGGCCAAAATGACAGGGTGGTGCAAGGGCAGTTTTTCACTTGTCTTGAATGAAGTTTGGACCAATTTGCACAATCTTGAGGTGATAATGTAAATGTTTGAAAGTATTTTATGATTTTTTTTGTCAATTTTGAGTGATTCAAACACATCAAACATGAAGGAATGAAAATCATATACTTTCTGTTGATGATAATTATTTAATTATGTATTTTCATTGATGTTTACACAAATGTATAATCCTATCTGAGCATATTCATTTCATGCCAAGCCCTCTCAGGAATTAAAGAAGACCAAATCGATTTCCAGTTCTAACCGAGTTCTCTCGGGCATTACAGTTTTGGTCGGGCATTGAAGGATTTCAGTATTAACCGAGTTATGCTTTTATTGAAAATTGACTTGACAAGGCTTATCATATATATATTGTTTGAAATGAGTTGATTAACTGAGAGGGGAAGGGTGAATCAATTACCACAAAAAAAATCCAAGTCCCTTAGGTGTCTTAAACAAATTTGTCATTGTTGCTCGGTTAACACAGATATTCTACTGTCACTCGGTTAACATAGCAAATCTTAAGATATTAACTGTGATTATCCTTTATTAATTAATCGTAGAAACATAAACCATAAAGAAAATAACATGTAACCAAATAACACCAATATTTAACATGGAAACCCAATATGGGAAAAACCACCAATTTCAACTAGTCACTATTTTTCATTCTTCTGAAGTGACCCCTGTTAGGAGCCAACCATGTTAAGGTTACAATAACACACTGTTAGGTGTGACCCTATTAGAGGATTTAATAATCCTATAAGGAGTGGCCTTGTTAGAGGTCTTCAAACACTTCAATGCAAAAATGTCACCTTGTGAGAGGATTTACAAAAGACTGTTAAGTCTACTCCGTTAAGAGAATTTTATCACTGCTACAATTGTTAGAAATAAATAATGGATTGACCTATTTTGATAAGAAACTATCTTTTCTGATTTAGATCATTGTTCTGGATTTAATTACTTGATCCTCACTGATCAAATATTCTGTTATAGCTCTATCTGTTCTATCCTCAATTAGAATCCCATCTGATTTCGCCTTCACTCTTCATGTTATAAACACATATCTTTCTTTCTTTTTTCTT
>MU224554.1:4004062-4029466 GCA_018584345.1 Thuja plicata
TATATATATATATATGATAAGCCTTGTCAAGTCAGCCTTAATAACCTTCCAAATAAATAATAAAACTCATGTATGTCGGTTGCATATCACCAATTAATTATAAAATGTAAAATGTTGTTAGTCGGCTGACACTGATTATTTAACTCGGTCAACACTTAAATCCTTCAATGCCCGACCAACACTGTAATGCCTAAGTGAACTCAGTTAGAACTAAAAATCACTTTGGTCCTCTTCAATGTTTGAGAGTGCTTAGCATGAACTGACTATGCTCGAATAGGATTAGACATTTGTGTAAACATCAATGACAATACACAATTGAATAATTGTCATCAACAATCTCCCTCTTTGGCATTGATGGCAATACAACATGTCATAATACAAAGAATTTATAGAGAAACAGACATAAGAATGAAATTTTATTAATTTCCTTAGCTTCATTCTGATTCTCATCAAATTTTATTAATGTCCTTACCTTCATTCTGATTCTCATCCAAAAAATCCCTCTATCTTCACAATCACTTAAATACAGATTTCTCCTTCTTACATTAATCTCTATTTTTGGTTAAATTTTCTTCCTCTGTCATCAATCTCTCCATCAGTAATCTTTATGACATACAGTACTCTCTCCCTCTATGACAACCAATGCCAAAGGCACCAAATTATTTATATATATATATATATATATATATATATATATATATATATCCAATGAAGTTGTAATGTACTCATTTGTACTAATTCATATGCAATAAGCTTTGAATATTTGCATCAACTTATTAAGTCTGTTCTATAGCTTGGTTGATGCATCACTACACTATGTTTTAGTGAGCCTTAGTTAGGGGAATCACCCCTAGCTTTCCTCTAAGATTAAAAAAAATGCATCCTTAGGTAATGGTTTTGTGAATATGTATGCAATTTGTTCTTTAGTATTCGCATATTCCAATCTTACTTCCTTGTCCTGAACCAATTCTCTCAAGAAATGATACTTAATTGAAATATGTTTAGTCTTAGTATGCATCATGGGGTTCTTTGAAATGTTAATAGCATTGGTGTTGTCATAGTAGATAATTACTGGTTCTTTGATTTCTTCCTTCATACCTAACAACAATTGTTTGAACGATATGATATTTGAAGAATTCACTGTTGCAGCAACATACTTTGCCTCTACTGTAGACTGAGAAATGCATTTTTGTTTCTTTCTTGTCCAGGAGACTAACCTCTTTCCAAGAAATAATGCTCTGCCACTTGTGCTTTTTCTGTCATCAACACTTCCAGCCCAATCAGAATTAGTAAAAGTATTCAAATCAAAGTTTCCTCCTTTCTTATACCATAATCCATAATCTTCAGCACCTTTAAGATATCTCAGAATCATTTTGATAGCCATCAAATGATTCTCTCTAGGATTAGCTAAAGACCTTGCAACAATACCAACTACTAATGCAATAGCAGGTCTAGTGTGAACAACATATTGAAGTTTACCAATCATGTATCTCTAGGCAGTTTTGGTTTAGTTCCTTTGAATCATCATCCTTAGATAGCTTATGTCTAGTAGGCATGGGTGTTCCAACTAGTCTGGACTCTTCCATCCCAGATCTCTTCATTATCTCTTTGATGTATTTAGACTGGGTAATGTACATACCATCCTTCATCTGATAAACATGTAAACCAACAAATAATTTTATTTCACCAAACATAGACATTTCAAATTCCTTACTCATAGCTTCGGAGAATGCTTTGCATAAGTCATCATATCCAGTAACAGTATATCATCCACAAATATTTCTACTATTAGTATCTTTTTCTAAGGTCCTTCTTTTATATACAAGCTACTATTATCATTAGTTATTTGAAATCCAATACTTATCAAGTAACCATGCAATCTTTCATACCAGGCTCTGGTTTTAATCTATACAATGCTTTGTGCAGTTTATAAATTGTATTCCTTTTGCTAGGATCTATAAAACCTTTAGGTTGATCAATATAGACTTCCTCTTTAAGAATTACATTCAGGAATGCATATTTTACATACATTTGATATACCTTGTATCCTTTGTGTGCACCATATGCCAGAAGAGTTCTAAGTCCTTCAAGTCTTGCAATAGGAGAAAAATTTTCTCCATAATCAATGCCCTCTTCTTGAGCATATCCTTTACATACTAATCTCGCCTTGTTTCTAGAAACTTCTTTTTTCATTCATCTTGTTTCTAAAAACCCACTTAGTACCAATCACATTCTTATCTTTTGGTCTAGGTACAAGAGTTCAGGTTTTGTTCTTTTCTATCTGCTCAAATCTCTTCATTCATTGCTTCAATCCAAATTTCATCATTCAATGCATCTTTAATATTTATAGGTTCAATTTCACTAAGAAAAAATGTACCTTTGATTTTGTTCCTTGTCATTATACCTTCTGTCTGATCTTTGGAATTATTTTCTCAGGTGCATGATGCCTTCTGACATACTTTGCAAGTATAGGTTCCTTCCTCTTTGATTCTGGGCTTGATCCACTAGGTTCACCATGCTCAAATATTCTATTTTTCTCTTCTATCTGGTACCTGGGTTCCACTATTTGAGACTCAAGCGCCTCTGTCTGAGACTCGGGTGCCTCTGTATGTGACTCAGTTTCTTCAGTTTGTGACTCAGTTTCCTCTACCAAGAGCTCTGGTTGCACAGGTTGCAACTCAGGTTGAACTATTTGTGTTTGTGCAGATGAATTCAATGGTTGACATGGATGTTGTCTAATCACCATTGCTTGTTTCTTAGGTATAGTATCAAGTTCATAATACACAAAGTTTATGTAATCCTCAAGCTCTTTACTACTCTATTCTTCACCTCTTTCTGCAAACTCATCAATTCTTACATGCACACTTTCTATGACTTTATGAGTAGAAAGATTCAAACATTATATGCTTTGCTTTTCAAGAGTAGCCTAGGAATATACCTTCATCACCTTTTACATCAAATTTTTCATTTCTTTCTTCCTTCAAGATATAACATTTACTTCCAAATACTTTGAAATAATAAAGATTAGGTTTATAGCCATACCATAATTCAAAAGGTGTCTTCTCAGTACCTTTTTTCAATTGAACTCAGTTCAAGGTGTGAATTGCAGTGCTAGTGGCTTCCTTCCAGTATTTGGTAGCAACATTTTTTCAATCATCAAGGTTCTTTCACAATCCATAATGGATCTTATCCTTCTTTCTAGCTGTGGAGTACCTATGACAGATACTTGTCTTTTGATTCTTCTTTCATTGCAAAATTCATTAAATTTATTAGAGATGAATTCTCCTCCTCTATTAGATCTTAAGCATTTAATTTTCTTTCCTCTTTCTTTTTCAACTCTAGAATGGTACCACTTGAACTTCTGAAAGGCTTCTAATTTTTCTTTGAGAAACATAACAATCATCATTCTCGAATGGTCATCAACAAATAGAATGAAATACTTCTCACCTTTGTATCTTGTTTTTCGAATTGGTCTACATAAATCAATATGTACCAATTCCAAAACTTCTTTTGTATTGTAATTCTTTCTCTTGAAGCTAGTTTTTCCCATCTTCCCAATTTGACGTTGTTTGCATATTGCTAATTCAGGTTTCTTCAAAATAGGAATTCCTCTTACTCTTTTGTTCTTGCTTATGTTAACCAGGTTATCAAAGTTCACATGACATAACCTTTTATGCCATAACCAAATTTCTTCTACTTGTGCAATAAAACATGAACTTTCATTAAGATCAAGATAAAATAGATTACCTTTTGTTTGTATGTTAGTTCCAACTAGGTTTCCCTTACCATCCAGGAGCTTGGCCTTACCATTCATGAATTCTACCTAGAAACCAATGTTATTTAGTTGTGCCACACTTAGTAGATTGTGCCTTAGTCCTTCAACCCAATAAGCATTATCACATTTGATTCCTTCTGTTAAAGCAATACAACCTTTACCTTTCACATAGCAGGGTTCATCACTCCCAAAATTGACACTCCCACCATCATAGTGCTCAAGATGTTCAAATTTGGTTTTATCACCAGCCATGTGGTGAGAACAACCACTATCAATTATCCAAGTGTCATTCTTGCTAATATGAGAATATAGTGTTGTCTTTTCATTATCTTCATTATCTGACTCATCCTTAATAGAAATGTAAACCATTTCATCTTCATCTTCATCACTATCACAATTTGTAGCAATATAACAAGATTTCTTACCTTTTTCCTTGTATCTTTTTTAGATTTTGAAATCTTTCTTTCCTTTGTACTTGTTGAAATTTATCTCACCTTTGTCTTCCTTGTTTAAACACTTAGCAGCAATGTGACCAACCTCATCACATGAAAAGAAAATTAATGGTATTCTTCCTTTGTACTATCCTTTTCCTTTTGCACCTCTCCTTGCAAGTAATGCTTCAATGATTTCTAGATCTTCATCATCAGATTCATCATCACTGTTACTGTCAATCTATTTTACTTTCATCTTTCCAGGCTTTAATTTAGCTTTGAATGCAGACTCAATATTGCTAGGATTAGGCAAGTAATTGTCAAATTTATCCAACTCAAAATTTGTAAGTCTTCCAACCAATCCATCTAGATTTATACCATTACTGTATCTCATCTCTTGAATATTTGAAACTCTAATTGCATAGATAGGAATTAAAGTCCTCAATACCTTACTAACCACTATTTTGTCTTCAATCACTCCACCGACAGCTCTGATGGCACTGACAATTTTCTTGATTCTTTCACTATATTTTATAATGTCTTCTCCTTCTTTCATTTTCATCTGATCAAATTGACCTCAGATACTTTAATATTTCTCTCTCTTTACATTGACATCTCCTCCATGAATATCATGTATTTTGTTCCACATATCAAAGGCAGTAGGACAGTCCTTGACTTCATCAAATTTAGAATAGCTGAGTGTAGAGGCTATATCAATCATCATTATGTTGTGATGCTTCATTTGTATCATTTGACCCACAGTCAAAGGTCTTGGTAGTTCTACATACCTATGGTCCAATAATTGAAAACCAGTATCTCCTTCTTTGGTAAGCTTAGGGATCTCCCTTCTGTAAGTCATCTCTGATCTTTAGCTTAGGTCTTGAAACCTTCCCTATAAGAACTTGCAGCTCTGATACCAATTTTTGGAAATGAGTTGAGTAACTGAGAGGGGAGGGGTAAATCAGTTATGACAAAAAAATCCAAGTCCCTTAGATGTCTTAAACAAATTTGTCATTGTTGCTCGGTTAACACAGATATTTTACTGTCACTCGGTTAACATAGAAAATCTGAAGATATTAACTGTGATTATCCTTTAGTAATTAATTGTAGAAACATAAACCATAAAGAAAATAACATGTACATAGATAACACCAAGATTTAATGTGGAAACCCAATATGACAAAAACCACCAATTGCAACTAGTCATTGTTTTTCACTCTTCTGAAGTGAGCCCTATTAAGAGCCAACCCTGTTAAAGGTTATAATAACACACTGTTAGGTGTGACCCTATTAGAGGATTTAATCACCCTGTAAGGAGTGGCCTTATTAGCAGTCTTCAAACACTTTAATGCAGAAATTTCACCTTGTGAGAGGATTTACAAAAGACTGTTAAGTCTACTTTGTTAAGATATTTTGATCACTACTACAATTGTTAGAAAGTAACAATGGATTGACCTATTTTGATAAGCAACTATCTTTGCTGATTCAGATCTTTGTTCTGGATTTAATTAATTGATCCTCACTGATTGAATATTTTGTTGTGGCTCTATGTGTTATGTCCTCAATCAGAGTCTGATCTGAGTTCACCTTCACTCTTCATGTTATAAACACATATCTTTTGACATGAAGTGTGGAGGAGAAATCATATAGGATTCTAATTGAGGAAAGAACACACAAAGCTGCAACAAAATATTTGATCAGTGAGGATCAAGTAATTAAATCTAGAGAAGAGATATGAATTAGCAAAGTCAGTTTCTTCTCAAAATAGGTCAATACATTGTTATTCTCTAACAGTTATAGCAGTGATCAAAATCTCTTAACAGAGTATATTGAACAGTCTTTTGTAAATCCTCTCACAAGGTGAAATTTCTACATTAAAGTGTTGGAAGAACTCTACTAAGGCCACTCCTTACAGGGTGATTAAATCCTCTAATAGGTTCACATCTAACAGTGTATTATTGTAACCTTTAACAGGGTTGGCTCCTAACAGGGCTCACTTTAGAAGAGTGAAAATCAATGACTAGTTGCAATTGGTGGTTTTTCCCGTATTGGGTTTCCACGTTAAATATTGGTGTTATCTATGTACATTTTATTTTCTTTATGGTTTATGTTTATGCAATTAATTACTAAGAGATAATCACAGTTAATATCTTCAGATTTTCTATGTTAACCAAGTGACAGTAGAATATCTGTGTTAACCGAGCAACAGTGATAAATTTGTTTAAGATATCTAAGGGAATTATTTATTTTTGTGGTAACTGATTCACCCCTCCCCTCTGAGTTACTCAAATCATTTCCAACAATTGGTATCAGAGCACCAAGTGCTTACAGGGAATATTTAAAGGCCTAAGCTAAAGATCAAAGATGTCTTATAGAAGGGAGATCCCTAAGCTTAACAAGGACAACTTCACTACATGGAAAGATTTGATGAGGCTAAATCTATCTACTATTGGAGACACTGGTTTTCAATTCCTAGATCACAAGTATATAGAACCGTCGAGACCTATGTCTGTGGAACAAATGGTGGACATGAAGCATCATAACATAATGATTATTGATATTGCTTCTTCACTCAGCTATTCTAAATTTGATAAAGTCAAGGGTTGCCCTACTGCCTATGATATGTGAAAGAAACTACATGATATACATGGAGGAGATGCCAATGTAAAGAGAGTGAAAGAAGAAAGTCTCAGAGGTCAGTTTGATATGATGAAAATGAAAGAAGGAGAAGACATTACAAAGTACAGTGAAAGAATCAAGAAAAGTGTCAGTGTAATCAAAGATGTTGGTGGAACAATTGAAGACAAAATAGTGGTCAACAAGGTATTGGGAACTTTACTTCCTATCTATGCAATTAGAGTTTCAGCTATTCAAGAGATGAGATGTAGTAATGATGTAACTCTAGATGGATTGGTTGGAAGACTTACAACTTTTGAGTTAGACAACTTTGACAATTATTCTCCTAATCCTAGCAATCTTGAGTCTGCACTCAAAGATAAATTAAACCTTAAAGATGAAAGGAAAACATATTGACAGTGACAATGATGATGAATATGATGGTGAAGAGCTGGAAATCATTGAAGCATTACCTACAAGGAGAGCAGCAAAATGAAAAGGATAGTACAAAGGAACAATACCATTGAATTGTTTTTCATGTGATGAGGTTGGTCACATTGTTTCTAAGTGTCCAAAAAGGAAGACAAAGGTGAGAGAAAGTTCAATAAGTACAAAGGCAAGAAATATTTCAAAAGCTACAAAATCTATAAAGGACAAAGGTAAGAAATATTGTTATATTGCTAAAGATTCTGATAGTATTAAGATGAAGATGAAATGGTTTATATTGCTATTAAGGATGAGTTAGATAATGAAGATAATGAAAAGACAACACTATACTCTCATATTAGCAAGATTGACACTTGGACAATTGATAGTGGGTGTTCTCACCACATGACTCATGATAAAACCAAATTTGAACATCTTGAGCACTATAATGGTGGGAGTGTGAGTTTTGGGAATGATGAACCCTTCTATGTGAAAGGTAAAGGTTGTATTGCTCTAAATGAAGGAATCAAATGTGATAATGTTATGGGTTTAAGGACTAAGGTGTAATCTACTAAGTGTGGCACAACTAAATAACATTAGTTTCAAGGTAGAATTCATGAATGGTAAGGCCAAGCTCCTGGATGGTGAGGGAAACCTAGTTGGAATTGGCAGGCAAACAAAAGGTAATCTATTTTATCTTGATCTCAATGAAAGTTCATATTTTATTACACAAGTAGAAGAAAGTTGGTTATGGCATAAAAGGTTGTTTCATGTGAATTTTGATATCTTGATCAATAGAATCAAGAATAAAAGAGTACTTGAGGTGTTCCTATTTTGAAGAAACCTGAATTAGCAATATGCAAACAATGTCAAATTGGGAAGATGGGCAAAACTAGTACCAAAAGCAAGAATTACAATATAGAAGAAGTCCTGGAATTAGTGCATATTGATTTGTTTGGACCAATTGGAACAAAAAGTCATAGAGGTGATAAGTATTTCATTCTATTTATTGATAACCATTCCAGAATGATGATTGTTATGTTTCTCAAAGAAAAATCAGAAGCTTTTTCAGAAATTCAAATGGTACCTTGCCAGAGTTGAAAAAGAAACAGGAAATAAACTTAAATACCTAAGATCTGGCAGAGGAGGAGAATTAATTTCTAATGATTTCAATGTATTCTTCAATGAGAGAGGAATCAAGAGACAACTATCTACTCTAGGTACACCACAGTAGAATGGTATAGCAGAAAGAAGTAAAAGATCCATTATGGATTGTGCAAGAACCTTGATGATTGAAAATAATGTTACTACCAAATACTGGAAGGAAGCCATCATTACTTCAATTCACACCTTGAACCAAGTTCAACTGAAGAAAGGTATTGAGAAGACACCTTTTGAATTATGGTATGGCTATAAATCTAATGTTCATTATTTCAAAGTATTTGGAAGTAAATGTTACACCTTGAAGGAAGAAAGAAATGGAAAATCTGATGTAAAAGGTGATGAAGGTATATTCCAAGGCTATTCCTGCAAAAGCAAATCATATAAATGTTTTAATCTTACTACTCATAAAGTCATAGAAAGGGTGCATGTATACATTGATGAGTTTATAGAGAGAAATGAAGAAAAGAGAAGTAAAGAGCCTCAGGAATATAGAAATTTTGTGTATTATGAACTGATACTATACCCAAGACACAGGCAATGGTGATTGGAAAACAACATTGTCAACCATTGAATTCATAAGAAAAAATCTTATTGAAACCTGTGCAACCAACGTTGCTAACTAAAGAAACTAAGTCTCAGACTGAAGAATCTGAGTAATAGACAAAGGGAACTGAGTTGTAGATAGAGGCACCTGAGTCTCAGACAGAGGCGCCCGAGTCTCAGATAGTGGAACCCGAGTACCAGACAGAAGAGAAAAATAGAATATTTGAGCATGGTGAACCTAGTGGATCAAGCCCAGAATCGAAGAGGAAGGAACCTATAAGTGAAAAGCATGTTAGAAGGCATCATGCACCTGCGCAAATAATTAGAGATCAGACAGAAGGTATAATGACAAGGAACAAAATCAAAGGTACATTTTTTCTTAGTGAAATTTAACCTAGAACTATTAAAGATGCATTGAATGATGAAAGGTGGTTTGAAGAAATGAATGAAGAGATTGAGCAGATAGAAAAGAACAAAACTTGGACTCTTGTACCTAGACCAAAAGATAAAAATGTGATTGGTACTAAGTGGGTTTTCAGAAACAAGATGAATGAAAAGGGAGAAGTTTCCACAAAGAAAGTAAGACTAGTATGTAAAGGATATGCTTAAGAAGAGGGTATTGATTATGGAGAAAATTTTGCTCATGTTGAAGACTTGAAGGAGTTAGAACTTTTCTGGCATATGATGCACACAAAGGATTCAAGGTATATCAAATGGATGTAAAATATGCATTCTTGAATGGAATTCTAGAAGAGGAAGTATATATTGAGCAACCTGAAGGTTTTTAGATCCTATCAAAAGGAATATGGTTTGAAAATTGTACAAAGCATTGTATGGACTAAAGCAAGCTCCTAGAGCCTGGTATGAAAGATTGCATGGCTACTTAATAAGTATTGGATTTCATATAACTAATGACAATAGTAGCTTGTACATCAAAGGACCTCAGAACAACATACTATTAACATATATATTTGTGGATGATATACTATTTACTGGTTATGATGATTTATGTAAAGCATTCTCTGAAGCTATGAGTAAGGAATTTGAGATGTCTATGTTTCGTGAAATCAAATTTTTTTTTGGTTTACAAGTTTATCAGATGAAGCATGGTATCTACATTAACCAGTATAAATACATCAAAGAGATACTGAAGAAATTTGGGATAAAAGACTCTAGACCAGTTGGAACACCTATGCCTACTGGACATAAGTTGTCTAAGGATGATGATTCAAAGGAGGTAAATCAGACTACCTACAGACCGATGATTGGTAAAATTTAATATGTTATTCACACTAGACCGGATATTGCATTAGCAATCAGTATTGTTGCAAGGTTTTCAGCTAATCCAAGAGATTTAATGGCTATCAAAAATATTTAGAGATATCTTAAGGGAACTAAAGATTATGGATTATGGTATAAGAAAGGAGGAAACTTTGATTTGAAGACTTTTACTGATGTTGATTGGGC
Organism: Thuja plicata; assembly: GCA_018584345.1. Lineage (NCBI taxonomy): Eukaryota > Viridiplantae > Streptophyta > Pinopsida > Cupressales > Cupressaceae > Thuja > Thuja plicata. Next base: position 4,014,485 of record MU224554.1, read on the forward strand.
AGGTAGTGTTGATGAAAGAAAGAGAACAAGTGGTGGAGCATTATTTCTTGAAAAAATCTTAGTCTCCTGGACAAGCAAGAAACAAAACTACATTTCTTAGTCTACAGTAGAGGCATGGTATGTTGTTGTAGCAGTAAATTATTCAAATATCATATGGTTCAAACAACTGTTGTCAGGTATGAAGGAAGAAATCAAAGAACCAGTTATTATCTACTATGACAACACCACTGCTATTAACATTTCAAAGAACCCTGTGATGCATACTAAGACTAGATATATTGTAATAAAGTATCATTTCTTGAGAGAATTGGTTCAGGACAAGGAAGTAAGATTGGAATATCTGAATACTAAAGAACAAATTGCAAACATATTCACAAAACCATTACCTAAGGATGAATTTTTGTATCTTAGAGGAAATCTAGGGATGATTCCACTAAGTGAGGCTCACTAAAACACAGTTTAGTGATGCATCAACCGAGCTACAGAACAAATTTAACATGTTGATGCAGATATTTAGAGCTTATTGCATATGAATCAGTATGAATAGGTACATTACAACTTCATTATGTATTGAATGGTGTCTTTGGCATTAGTTTTCAAAGAGGGAGAGATTACTAATTTCATAAAGATTACTGATGGAGATATTGATGACAGAGGGAGAAACTTTATCAGAAATAGAGATTAATGTAAGAGGGAGAAATCTGTATTTCAGTGATTGTGAAGACAGTGGGATTTTTAGGATAAGAATAAGAATGAAGCTAAGGACATTAATAAAATTTTATTCTTATGTATGTTTCTCTATAATTATTTGTACTATGACATGTTTTATTGCCATCAATGCCAAAGAGGGAGATTGTTGATGACAATTATTCAATTTAGTGACAGCCGACTAACAGCAGTTTATATTTCTTATATGAAGCCAAAAAACTTATGTTTTATTGATTATTTGGAAGGTTATTAAGGCTGAATTGACAAGGCTTATCATATATATAAGGTCAAGTTTGAATTGAGGAAGGATTAAGAAAGAAAGTGAGATATGTGTTTATGACATGAAGTGTGGAGGCAAAATCATATGGGATTCTGGTTGAGGACAGAACACATAGAGCTGCAACATAATATCTCATCAGTGAGGATCAAGTAATTAAATTTAGAGCAGAGATCTGAATTAGCAAAGACAATTGCTTCTCAAAATAGGTCAATCCATTGTTACTCTCTAACAATTGTAGCAGTGATCAAAATCTCTTAACAGAGTAGACTTAATAGTCTTTTGTAAATCCTCTCATAAGGTGACATTTCTACATTGAAGTGTTTGAAGACCTCTAATAAGGACACTCCTTATAGGGTGATTAAATCCTCTAACAGGTTCACACCTAACAGTGTGTTATTGTAACCTTTAAAAGGGTTGGATCCTAACAGGGCTCACTTCAAAAGAGTGAAAATTAGTGACTAGTTGCAATTGGTTGTTTTTTCCATATTGGGTTTCCAAATTAAATCTTAGTGTTATCTGTGTACATTTTATGTGCTTTATGGTTTATGTTTCTGCAATTAATTACTAAGAGATAATCACAGTTAATATCTTAAGATGTGCTATGTTAACCTAGTGACAGTAGAATATCTGTGTTAACCGAGCAATAGTGATAAATTTGTTTAAGACATATAAGGGACTTGGATTTTTTTTTGTGGTAACTGATTCCCCCCCTCCCCTCTTAGTTACTCAACTCATTTCCAACACTTTCTATTCCTAGATTCAATTTTTCTTAGTGAGAAAATCTGCGCTCATTAACTTATGTAAGCACCCAATAGCTATTCAGAATATGACCACCACCATCCATGTAATGGGTATAGTGATGTCATATTAGCTGACTCCAAATGCTAATGGGGGGAAGATATGATGAGTTTCTTGGGGGAGTTACTATATCCCTTTCACTTATATTATCCACTTTTAGAGGTGAATCAAGGCAGTTAATACTCTACAGATTCTATTAAGGGTCTCTGTTTGAGTACATCCTTTGTGTTCGCACAAGAGGGATTTAGGGATATATCCCCATAAAGAGCCTTAGCATGATTAGTCACATAAACTCGATTGAGACCCAAGGGCCCTACTATGTGTTAGGCAAGAGCTGAGTATAAGCTCAAAGGGTACCCAAGTTATGAGGCTTTAACCCCAAGAAGCAAATTTTATTAACATAAGTTGGAGTGGTGTGCCTTACACCTCATTCTCATGTGGGTCATTGCCAGGATCTTTTTACCTCAACCAGCAAGCCCATCTAAAAGGTAGGCTTTAAATAAAATGGATAGAAAAGAGTTTCTGATTCATCCTCAAAGAGGAGAAGAGCATAATCTCATATTTCTCTTTGTTTCCCAAACACATCAAAAACTTCAATTTTGCCCAAAATATTGCTAACCTAAGACAATTAAAACATGTCTAGGTTTATGATCTTCCCTACAAGAGAAGAGAGCATAATCCCCTAATGTTTAGCTTGACTCACACATGTAAACCATATTTAAATTAGGTGCCTAGATAACCACTTAAAGAAAGCACAATCATTGGGTTGATGGGGAAATCAGGCAACCTATAAACCTAAAGGCTTAGTGGTTTCAATAAGATTCCTTTCTTCTTCAAATGTCCTACAAGCACAAAAAGGTTAGTAATTTGCAACAATGGGTGTTCTAGTGTGACTTTGACAAGCAAACCTTCTAGTAGATGTCCTACAAAAACATGTTAAGCTTGCAAATGAGAGGGCCAGAAAACCAACACAAGCATGTTATAGGTTATACCAAAATCAATTCAAATGAACCCCTAAAAATGCTCTCTATTTTTGAAACAACATAGTACAGGATACATCCTGGCATCAAAACTTGTACGATAATTTAGTACCAACCATATGATAAAACAAGGTAAGATGATCTCTCGTATAAAAATTCAAATAGGTTAGTATGAAAATTAAAATCAAGTACAAAATTGTACGACAATGTATATGTTATGAAATGAAAAAGTATAGTCCAGTGATTTTTCTTACGAGAAGGCATGAAGTACCATATGACAATGAGAGCAGTTTTGGAAAAATATCAAAAATATTGAGAATTGGAGCAAAAAAACTAGTTTCAGCCCCACGGTGGGTGGCAAATGTGTATGTGGTAAATGTGTTCTTCAGCCTAAAAACACCAAACACTCAATACAACATTAAATCAATGGGTTAGTAATCATTAAATCCAAAATCTAACATCATATAACTACCCTCATTAGAAGCTTATTGCTTCATAGTTGAAGCAAGTTTGATTCTTGGAGAATGCTCATCAGATTTGCATTTAGAATCAGTGACTTAAAAAACTCCAAAATGGAAGATTCAAGAGGTGATCATGATGCATGGACTTGCATACTTTTCCCTCAAGATCATGGAGGTGAAATACATGAGTGCAACTAAACTACATGCATTCTAAACATGAAGCAATCTAAGCAAAATGGAACTATATACTAAGGAATTGAAACTAGAAATCGATGTTAGAACTAAATGCACAATATTAAGATATGATGAAAATTTATTCTAAAACATTATCAAAACCTAGAACTAAAATAGAATTATAACTTTACTTCTCCAAATTTTCCTCCCTTTGAGCAAGGGGAGCTATACCTTTTATAATAAATTCCTTAAAAAGGACGGTCCAGATTGAGCCATGAAGGGTGGTTGAGATGCATTTCCATTCAATCCATGCGGTCTTGATCAAGGTAAAAAATCATTGATTGGTCAACTTTGTGCTTGTTTGGGGGAGAATGAGATAAATTTGGTAATTATCCCCTTTTAATTACTTTTATTTGGATTTTGTGTGCTCACACATGTGTGAATGTGAATGGGTTCTTTTAATTAGAAGTGTTTGGGACTTTTTAATCATACCCTATAGTTTAAGCAATTAAATTATTTGTGCTTTGATGGAAAATTTGATTCAACAAGTATGATTTTAATTATGCAAGTAAGTTTGATTAAATACTTCCATAATTAAGGTCTAGAAATAAATGCCTTTGATTTAGGATTTTTAAGGCCAATTAATCAAAATAGGGGTTATGGGTTTACTAGACCAATTTTAGATGACTACAAATAGTACTTTTAGTGGAGTACATTCATCTTGTGGTTTTGACTCCCACCAAGGTTTTCCCTTAATCGAGTTTCCTCAAGAAAAAAATCTTGGTGTTCTATGTTATATGTTTTGGATTTTTCATTATTGTTTACCTTTTAAATCTAAGTGGCTAAAGTGAAATTAAAAGTATTAGGTGTGTACAACTGATTCACCCCCCCCCCCCTCTTNAAATTAAAAGTATTAGGTGTGTACAACTGATTCCCCCCCCCCCCCCTCTTAGTTTTTCTTGCCCCCTTTTGGGCCTAACAATTGGTATTAGAGCAGAGTCCTTTTGAAGAAGCTTGACCGGTTGAAGGAGATTTGTCATGGCAAGTATAAGAAAGGAGAGTCTCAAGTTTGATGGAAAAAACTACCTGATTTTGAAGATTGGATGAGTGCCTAACTGATATCTATGGGGATAGAAGATGAATACAATAATATCACTGAGAATCCTTATACTATTCTAAATGATCTAACGAATGTTATTGTAGATGAAAATAATAAATTCAAGGAGAAAATGTTAGCAAGGGAGACCTTGATCAGCGCCTTATCTGATTCATAATATTTTTGCATTTATGGATTAAGGCCTGCACCTGAGGAATAGAAAAAATTAGAAACTATTTATGAAGGTGACATGTATGTTAAGCAAGCTAAGTTGCAGGAATTAAAAGAAAAGTATGAAGATATGAAGATGAGTGAAGGTGAAACTACCTTAGTCTATTTGTAGAGAGAAAATGATCTGGTTTGTGCAATCAGATGTGCTGGTGGTACCTTGATAGACAATGAAGTTGTAGAAAATATTATGAGATCCTTTCCCACATGTTACAATAAGAAATTTGATGCTATTGAGGAATTGAGAACTATAAGATACATTTAAAGAGAATCTCTGGCAGGTAGGCTCTGTGCCTATGAGATGACTACACTTGGTAAGGAACTTTCAAAGGTTGAGAATGCATTTAAAGCCAATGTAACTAAGTATGACTAGGGAGAAAGCTCTAAAAAGATGAAAATCAAACACTATGCTAAATATTGGGAAGATATCATGGAGGAAGAAAGGAAGATTGATGAACTTGAAGCTTATATTGTGAGAAGACTACCTAAGGGCTCTTGTAAGTATGAACAAAGGTTACCTTGGAAATGCTTCAATTATAATAAGATTGGTCATATTACATCTACATGTCTAAACAAAAACCCCAAGGATATTAAAGACAATTCTAAGAAATATCATCCTAAGCATCATAAAAAAAATCTTGTTTTTGAAGAAGGTATGAATGATGATGAGTCTATTTCTAGTGAGGAAGAAATTGTGTTTATTTCTATTAAAGAAGATAATCCTAATGAAGAAAAATCATTATTTTCACCATTTGTTAAAAGAGATGAATGGTTAATTTATAGTGGATGCTCACATCATATGACTGGTGATAAGGATAAGTTTGTGAAGCTTGAGGACTATGATGGTGGTACTATTAGATTCGGTAACAATGCTCCCTGTTTGATTAAAGGAAACGGATCTATCACTCTTAATGGTAAAAATAACTCTGATGATGTCTTGTATGTTGAAGGTTTAAGTATTAATGTTTTGAGTGTTGTAAAACTATTGGATAAAGGTTACAAATTGGAATTCATGGATGGAATCTGCAAGATCATTGGAAGTACATGAAATATTTTTGCATCAGCTACAAAAACTACTTGCAATCTATTTCATTTGAAAACTATTGAGAATAAATGTTTGATTGCTAAGATTGATGATAGTTGGTTATGGCGTAAAATATTGTCATGTGAACTTTTATAATATGGTTAATTAGTACTACTAATGCTTTAAGAGATTTCCCTGAACTAATGAAGCCTAACAACATGTGCAAAGAATGTCAATTGAATAAACTCACTAGATCTACTTTTAAGAATAAGACATACTCTTCAAATGGATTGTTGGATATGGGACATACATATCTATGTGGTCCTACTAAGATAAGAAGCTATTATGGTGATAAATATTTTATGCTATTTATTAAAGATTATTCAAGAATGATGTGGGTTACATTTTTGAAAGAGAAATCAGAAGCTTTTCAAAAATTTCAGATATTCAAGATGATGGTAGAAATAGAATCTGGAAAAAGATTCAAGTGCCTAAGATTAGACAGAGATGGAGAATTTACATCTAGTGATTTTTATGCCCTTTTTGAAGAACATGGGATAAAGAGATAGACATTTTTTCTACGAACCCCATAGAAGAATGGTGTTGCAGAGTGAAGGAAAAAGACTATCCTAGAAACAACTAGGACTATTCAATGATTGAAGGAAAATTTCTATGAATCAACTAGAGAGAAGCAGTGTGAATTGAAGTATATACTTTGAACCAAGTACATATTAGGTAGAGAACTAGTAAGACTCCCTATGAACTATGGTATGGTCATATTCCTACAGTGAAATACTTTAGAATTTTTCAAAGTAAATGTTATATAAAGAGAGATGAAGATATTGGAAAGTTTGATCCTAGAAGTGATGATGAAATATTTCTTGGATATTCTAAAGACAGAAAAGCATATAAATGTTATAACTATAGAGTGAAGAAGATTGTTGAAATTACAAATGTCAAAGTTGATGAGAATGTGTAGAGATCATAAAGAACTTGTTGGTGTGGCATAGTTAAAGAAGAAAATCAAATTATAGAAGTGTAAAATCAAAATCAAGATGGACCGAAAGAGCAGAAAGAATCTATGTAAAATGAAGTTGATATTGAAATCGAAGGGTCTTCTACACATCATATACCAAAAATTTCATGTTATGTAAGGAGTAATCATTCTAAAGATGTCATTATGGGTGATAAGAATAAAGGTGTTCAAACTAGAGGAATAATTGCTAAGGATGAAACATGTTTGTTATCTGAATTTGAGTCTAAAGATATAAAAGAAGAATGAAATGATGAGATTTGGATGAAAGAGATGAGAGAATAACTTAATCAGATTGAGAAGAACAAGACTTGGATTCTTGTTCCCTGACCTATTGACAAAAATGTGATCGGTAGTAAATAGGTATTCAGAAACAAGTTGAATGAAGATGGTAAAGTGGTTTGGAACAAATCAATATTGGTATTCAAAGGATATTCACAAATGGAAGGTATTGATTCTTGACTTTAGAGACCTTTTCCCCTGTATCTAGACTTTAAGCTATTAGATTAATTCTTTCATATGTAGCTTACAAAAAATTAAAGTCTATCAGATGGATGTTAAGTTTGTATTCTTAAATGGTGAACTAGAGGAAGATGTTTATATTGAGCAACCTGATGTTTTTACCCTAACTGAGGAAGGAGATATGGTTTGTAAATTGCAGAAATATTTGTATGGACTAAAGCAAGATCCTAGAGCCTGGTAAGTTATATTGGATAGGTATTTGATAAATATTTGTTTTAGCAAGGGTATTTCACATAGTAACTTATATTTTTGAATAACTGATGATAATATCTATATTGATGTATTTTTTGATGATATTATATTTGGTGGTAATGATGAGTTGAGTAGAGGTTTTTTTGATGAAATGCAAAACTAATTTGAGATATCTATGATAGGTGAGATGAAATACTTTCTTGGATTGCAAATTATATAATTTGATAAAGTAATTTTTATTATACAGTCCATGTATGTTAGAGAATTGTGTATGGAAGATTCAAAATTGGTAGGAACTCCAATGGTTACTGGTTGTAAGTTAACTAAGGATGATGATTCCCCTTGTGCTAATCATAAATTATATAGATCTATGATGAGAGGATTGCAATATCTAACTCATTCTAGACCACACATATCAAATATTGTTTGAATTGCTGCAAGATTTCAAGTTGAACCGAAGGAATCACATATGATTTTTGTCAAGAGAATTTTCATATACTTGAAGGGTACATTTGAATATGGATTATGGTATGGAAAATATGATGATTTTAATCTATATGCATACAATGGTGTTGATTAGGCAAGTAATGTGTCTGATAGGAAAAGTATTAGTTGAGGTGAATTCTTTTTGCATAAGAGACTAATTTCTTGGACTAGTAAGAAGCATGATTGTTTTTATCAATCGGTTGCCAAGGTTGAGTATGTTGTTTTTGCAATAAACTGTAATCAAGTTTTTTGGATGAAGCAAATGTTGAAGGATATAAGGATAAACATTGATGAACCTATTGTTATTCAGTATGATAACTCTAGTGTTATAAATATCTCAGAGAATCATGTATTATATTCAAAGACAAATAATATTGCTATTAAGTATCATGTCTTGAGGAATAAAGTTTGTGAAAAGGAAGTAAAACTAGAATTTGTGTCAACAAAGGAATAGATCATTGATATATTTACAAAGCCTTTTCCAAAGTATACATTTTTATATCTTAGGGAAAAGCTTGGGGTGATAGCCCCTCCTGATCAGAACTAATGATGTTGAGGATGACATCAGTCCAAAAAATCTATCAGAACATGATTCATTAGATTGATGAGTTTGGGGACTACTCCTTATGGGGGCAATCTTATGGTTATTATGGTTTGGTACTCATATTTTCCTATTTTTTCCTTTTGAAGTGAGCTCATTCCTTTTTTGTATTTTTAGTTATTTTCCATTTATGTCAAAGGGGGAGAGATTGTGTGAAAAATAGAGGTGATTATGCTTGGAAGAGATTATGTTGAAGCTAGATACTCAAATTTAGCAAGTGGATATATTTATGTCTTTGCGTATTGATCATTTTTTTCACTTCGCACGTTTCCATCAATGCCAAAGTGGAGGTTGTTGGAATATTTTTTATCATGTCAGAGTTTGGTAGTTGCGCGTGCTGACATTAATGTTTTGTCATTGAGATCAACATACTAATTATTGTTTCAAATAGTTTATTCAATATGTTCAGTGAAAAAGATTTCATTTGTTTAGGTGATATTTTGAAGATCTTGAGTTGTGATCATGATGTATTTTTCCAAGGTGTCTATAATCATTCTACAGAAGTTCATAGAAGTTTGGATGATAGTTTGAGTGAGGTATGATTGAGTTGTTGGTTGATGATGTTACAGTGTTCATATGTACAGTGGATGATTATTTAGTTCAGTATGTCTTTCATTTTATGTTTCAGAGGTTGTGAACCTGGTGGTTACATGATGCCTTATCATTATGTTCAAAACTAGTATTTTTCACGATTTAGAGTATATCAATCTATCTTTTGTTGTGACATAGTTTGGTATTTTAGTGTTCTCGTTGATCAGAGATGAAGATGAGTTTGAATTTTGTTATGGATGGTATTCATGTTTCTTGTCGGTGTTCTTGAATCATGTGATGATCGTGTTGTTGGACTGCATTGTTTGAGGTGATCGAATTTATTTTTTTGGTAGCGTGTTGGTGTTTCTTCATTTAGGTCTTAGCCGAATTGATGGAGTAACATGTTGTGATTCTTGATGCTACTTTGGCAATATGTTATAGTGTTCATGGTTAAATATTTGGATCCTATATAAATCTTAGCTAGCTTGATTTGGATCGCTTTGAAGATTGAGCATAATGTTTATATCTTTTATTGTAATATGTCTTATCCAACCTAGTGGTTGATTATTCTTTGTAATCGGTATAAATGAGAGATTATTTTCTAATTGTGTGAAAAGAGAGAGGTGTGTGAATGTAAGGAGAATTGTTGATACTTGTATTTTGCATTTAAGGCAGAGTTTGTACTTCATTGGAACTTTATTGGCATTGAAGATGCTATATGTCACTTCGGTTGTAATGGACTATATGTCCAACTTGTTATAATTGAAGATAGATCGATAAACCTGAATGAGTTCTAGATCTATGATTGTATTCAAAGAAATGAGCTCTGGGCCATGACCTTGTAGATTGGGTTATAAGCCTATGGTTTCTAGTGCATCCTTTGTTCTCTATTTTTCTCTTAACCATGTAGTACTTTTAGTAGAGTACATTCATCTTGTGGGTTTGACTGGACCACTAGGTTTCTCCCTTAACCAGGTTTCCTTGAGAAAAATTCATGGTGTTTTGTGTTATATGTTGCGCATTTTGCATTAATATTTACCTTTCATATCTAAGTGGCTAAAGTGAAATTAAAATTATTAGGTGTGTACAACTGATTCAACCCCTTCCCCCCACTTAGTTGTGCTTTCCTCCATTTGGGCCTAACAATTTCCAGTTGCCAATGTTGAAATGGAATAAGAGAAGAAGATAAGAGGTTGGTAGATACAATGGTTCTTCCTTGATGAAAAATCCTTTACTTGACCTTAAGTGGAGAAAGAAGCTATATCCATGAAGAAACCCATCTTGGATGTGTGATGTGAAGTGATGCTAAGACTTTGATAGATCTTTAATTACCACCAAATGCCTTGAATTTCTTGATAATCTTAACTTTCTCAATTTCTTACACGAGACTCTTGGATTGATTTCTTGAATGTCTTAGATTGCCTATAGATTAAAATTCAGTAATATGGATCCCAAATTGATTCCTTGATTACCAAGATTATGAGAAGTCTAGAGTGATTTCATACTTACTACATCTCGGGGATTTAACCTTACCTAGGCTAACCACAGAGACAAATCCCCCATCCATTCTCTGGATATGATCCCCTCCTTCATTTTGATCTACTTCTTGGGGGTGCATTATGCCTAGAAAATTATGCACCTAGGTGCAGAACATTTGAAATGTTCTACACCATCCAATCAAGAATTAATTTCATTTTGTGGGCTCTGGGGAATGTTTAGATGTTGAAATTTAAATCATAGCTTGTTTCGGGCCTCAAAAATATTAAAAAGGCCTCTAATAATGATATAGGGCCTACGTTATGAAATAAATTAAGTGATTAGAGGAAAATAGAGGAGCACACCTATAAATAAGGGCTAGCCTTGATTTTAAGAAAGCTAGATGGAAAAGAAAGAAGAAAGAGAACCCAGATTTGAATTTAAGTGTCCTTATAAGGTCCTATTACTAAAATGAGTGAAAAATGGTCCTTAGAATACTAATTAAGTAATTAATTTTTAGGATGGAACACCTCCTTATTCTATTGATTCATTTCAAAAACTTTTGAATGCTTTCATTCAAAAATTTCAAAATAATATTATCCCTTGAAAGTTTATTTAACTAAATTGATTCATTGTAAAGAAGGTTTTAAGGAAAATTGACTAATTTTATATTGGTAGATTCAAACATTTGCATGCTCAAATTTCTTATCATCTACCTAATATGGATGTTCCATACATTTTCATTTCTAATTTGCAAAAATACATTAGATATAAGTATATTGATGACATTAATTTGTCATTAGTATGCAAACAACACTTTTGGTAAGCATACACCAAAAGACAAGACAAAGCAAACCGAAGATCAGATATTAAGAGATCACCGAAGATGACTAAGTGTAAAGAGAACCGACGAAACAACTTACTGTGTAAACCAAAAATACAAAGTTAGAAAGATAAAGAGGAACCTGACAAAGGAACCCGACATGCAGGATACAGTGCAGACCAAAGGAAAGTCAGAGTATAACCGACAGAAAGAACCAAAAGTCAGTTGCAACCCGCAAAAAGTGGATCTGACTTCAACGTCAAATAAAGAAAGCTTATTTTATTTATAGGATATTTATTTGTTTTAAATCCATTTATTTAGGGACAAGATACATGAATGTAAGTGATTTAATTAGTCTAACTAATTTAAAACACATAGACTAGGAGATCTAGGTAAAGTTGTAAACTTGAGCTTAGAGTTAATATTGTTTTTCTCAAAACTTGATGAAGTCAATCCATATATAAATAGATGATGCAATAATTCATTATTGATAATTTGAATAAAGAGGAGAAGATGAATTAAGCCAAATAGCACATCTATGGATCAGATTGAGAGTTTCAAGAACAAGAACAACAAAAGGTGGATTTGGTTATCAGAACCAAGAACAGAGGATACAGAGAATCAGAGGTATTATTCAATCACAATTAGGTGATAATATTTTTCATGTAAACTAAATTAGATATGTATCATCAATAGGAGATTGCATTTACCAAGTCAATTTGTAATTTTCTAGCATTCTAACAAGTGGATCAAAGTGTAAAAATCCTTTCAAGGAAGGTGTATTTAACAACCCAACAACAAATCTCTTAACTGAGTGCACACTCAACAGTGTTGCTAAAGCTCTTAACAGAGTAGACTTTAACAGGTCTCCACCGACACTCTTAATAGGGTAGATCATCAGAAGTGATCAAATTATAATCCTTAACTGGCCCCTTCTAATTTGCAGATAGTGAAGATTTTGTGGGTGCCATCCCCACCACAGTTTTTACTTCCTAACAGGAGTTTTCTGTGATATCATATCTTGTGTTACATGTGTCAAATTACTTTCATGAATTTTCACATGTATGTTAATGTTATGAATTAATATAACTCACATCAAGATAGTATAGATCAGATTGAATGGATATATAATTGATTAAATGTTACAAAAAATTTAGAGGTACTGATTCACCCCTCCCTTCTTAGTACATACTTCCCATTAATCCCAACAATTGGTATCAGAGCTAAGTCTCTTCTTGGAAATCTTAAAGGCTTAAGAGAAAAGATCATACAATGGAGAAGTACAGACTTGATAAAAATATTGAGAATAAAAAGGTTGAAATTCAAATGTTCTATGAACAATATAAAGAAGCTAGAATCAATATGAGACAGCTGCTAGATGAAAGAAAGAATATGGCATCTCACTGTAATGAGACAGATTATCATGAGGAAGAGATACCATATTTCTTTGAGTCTTCAGGATCAACTACAAGAAAAGCATCAGATACATCAGAAGAAAGCATCACAAGCCTAACTAAAATCAATCTACATCTGGCTGGACAAGTTAAATCTCTGCAAATTGGTCAAGAGACATAGATGGTAAGGATGATTGATGTCATGAACAATGCTAGACAAGCTGAGAAAGAAAGAACACTAGCTATTGATGATAGAAGAAAGATCATAGAAAATCTACAAGAAAAAGAGTCTAAAATACAAAGACTTACAGAGCATCACCATGAGATTATGAATCAGATCATTCTTATGAGTCAAGAGGCAAACAAAAAAAATGTTGAACTCATTGAAAGAATAGAAGCTATCAATGAACTGAGGGGTGAGAATGAAAATTTGAAACATGAAATAAGAATTCAGCAACAACACAATTAAATGATCAAGAAAGCTGAAGAAAGCAATAAAAGAATGGATGATTTTCTTGAAGGACAACGAAGAGTCAACAAAAATACTGGTCTAGGTTTTTCCGAGAATGGAGAATCATCAAATCAAACTTATCCAAAGAATGTCTATACAAATTCAAGACCAAGAAAGCTTACATGAAATCATTATGGAAAGCAAGGCCATACATCAAATGTATGCAGAGGAAAAATGAAAGGTATTCCTAAATCTACATCTTCATTCATAGGATTCTGTTATAAATGTAACAATAAAGGACATAAAGCATATGAATGTAAGTCTGAGATGAAACAACCAAAGAAGGAAATCTACAAGGAAAAATATTGTCCTACATGCAAAATGAATGGGCACATAACTCTTGAATGTTGGGTGTGTACAAGAAGATGATTCCACTTGAGGTGAAACTTTTTAACTTAGTCATTTTCCCGAAATCATACTTTAAGACACGGGGTGACGTTTGTAAAAAGTGGGGTGACGTTTAGCTTTAGGACCCCGAGCCTTAATTAAAATTGTCACCCCATAAGGGATGGGGTCCTGAGGCTAAACGGGGTCACACTCGAAATGGGGTGATGTTTGAAATGCTACCCTGTCCCAGAACGGAGTGATGTTTCATACGTGACCCCGTTTTGAAAACTAAATTAATTTTTTTTGACACTTTTATTGTCATTTTCAGCTAGCGCGATCCTGCTCCAAAGCTTTAGCCCATTTTTTTAGAGATCAAATTCCTTCAGGTGATGATGTTTTCAACTTTATTTTAGTTTTATTGTCATTTTTTTTTAATTTTTTAGTAGTTTTAACTATTTATCTAATCATATTTGTTGTTTTTTTTCCTTTAGAGTTGTAGCTCTTCAGTTGCCATCTACACCACCTCTACGTCTTTGCTTGTCATCTACACCACTTGCACATAGGTCTTTTTTCTAATATATTAAGTTTAATTATTGTTTTTATTATTTTTTAATAGTATTTATTGTTATTTTTATTATGAAAAATGCAATGTATATCAATTTTATTTAATCAATTATTGTACATAAATGTTAAAATTAGTTTAGTAAATGTATTTAATTTTTTTTGTATTTAGTATATATATCGTAAAATGTACAGTAGAAAATGTACAATAGAAAATTAAAACAAATGAGAAACCCACACCACATGTACCTGAAACACATAACTTGTAATTTTGTAACCTTCAATTTTTAACACATAATAGAAACCCTAGTACCTATGAATGGGTCCTCCCACCCCTTAAGACCCCTTTAGACGCATTAAAATCTCTTAGGACCTATTACGTACCCTTTAAATGGATTCATTATTTGGATATACATAATGTAGATGGATATGCAAATGTACTGGATACACATGATTTAGATTGATGCATGTGCAATGTTTCTTAGATGTTAAAATTAGTTTAATAAATGTATTTAATTTGTTCTTGTATTTAGTATACATATATATGTAAATTTGTTTGTATTTTTTTTCTGAAAATGTATAAACCACACATGTACAATAGAAAACTAAAATAAATGAGAAACCCACACCACATACCTGAAACACATAGCTTGTAATTGTAACCTTAAATTTTTAACACATAATAGAAACCCTATTATGTATCTTAATGGATCTTAAGGGGTCACAGGATCTATTATGACCCCTTAGTACTTATGAATGGGTCCTACCACCCCTTA
>MU224554.1:4037592-4050539 GCA_018584345.1 Thuja plicata
TATTATCATGCCAATACTTTTCAAGCAATGATTTGATTTCAGGACTCAATTTCATGTCAGATCGTGGGAGTCTACCACTAAAACTCCAACATTGGTTAATTGGATCATTTTCAATAGTTGATCTTCTGCTTGCTGCTCTTTCCAATGTTTTAGGATGCATGTTTAAAATTCCACTAATCATTTTAACCATTTTTTTATCCAAAGTGTTTTTATTGACTATAGCAGTTGTTATGACTCATCGTGCTGCATTGCTATCTTTTGATCGAATCATTTTTTCAATAGATTGAATGACACTAGAAATAGTAGATATAGCATGTTTAATAAATGAATCTTTCATATTTTGTTTCACTTTAATGCCTAGTCTTTTCACTACTTTTCTCAATTTCCACATTCTCATCAATTGAATCACAAGTTGACATTGAAATGTTAATTTTTTTTCGATAGAAAAATTCTTTGTATAATTTATTAGCATACTTTTCTATCTGCCTCAAAGAAAGCTTACCAGAAAGACCATTCAAAATATTACTTTCAATATGTAAAAAATATTTTTCATTTTCATTGAGGAAAGGGATTTCATTGCTCTTAGCATCAACATTACGAAGATTTTCATTTGCATCAACATTTGGAGGATTTTCATTTGCATGAACATTATGAGGATTTTCATTTGCATCAACAAAATGATTTTGATTTTCAACAATATTAGGGATATTTTCGTTCGCAACAACAAAAGGCTCTTCATTTTTAACAACAATAGGCAGATTTTCATTTGCAAATTCTCTAAGTTGAAAATTATGATTAGGCCTCATTGATTCAATTTCACCCCTAGAATATGCAATTAATAAGTTTCTATACATATTATCATCTATTATGATAGGTTGAGTATCATTCAATGTTGAAGTCAAAGACGTACCTGGAACATCACTACAAGGTGCATTCAACATGTTGGCATTCACCTCTTTCATATTTACATCTTCTGCATCCATTGTATCTCCCATAGTATCTTTAATGTTTGACTCTTCAATTGTTGTGGATCCAGAAGCTTCATTGCTATTCATTTCGCGCATCCTCATTCTTCTATCTCTTTGACGTTTAGCCTCTTTCTCTTTCTCTAATTGAATTTCCTCATCAGTCATAACCCTCCTTTGTTTCTTCTTTTGACATTGTTTACATCCCATGATTAATAATTGAAATCAATCACAAGAGTGTCTTCAATAGTTTAAACTTGCAAATTTTTCAATGTGCTCCCAATGATTGATGCCTTCAAATGGAGAATATAATAGTCAATAAACAATGCAAAAACTATCCAAAACCTGCACATTCGATCTTTGTCGACCGTACTTTAAGTACAAGATTATTGATTCAGTAAAAAAACATAGAAGATTTAAAAAAATGGTCAAATATGAGACGGGGTGACGTTATGAAATGGGGTGACATTTCAAAAATGAAACGTCACCCCGTTTCATTACGTCACCCCGTATCGTTTTAAACCAATTTCCAATGGCTAAAAAATGAGACGGGGTGACGTTTCATTTTTAAAATGTCATCTCGTGTTATAACCTGACCCCGTGTTCTAAAATTTAAATTTTCTCTACCAAAAGTGGTTTAGTTTTAGCTTTGGGAAAGGCTTGGTCAACCGACCCTTGGCTTTGGATCTGGTTTGACTTCAATGTTGAAGGCCATGTCCATATGCAAACACAAAACTCACATTGGCCTCAAATTGGATTGGGTTTTATGATGATTTTTTTTACAAAAAAAAAACCCAGTATAGATAAGACAATGAAGATTCATAATATGTAATTTTTTATTAAATTTGATTAATAATTATATTTTTCAATCATTTTGTACTAAAATAGGTCTATAGAAAAGAGAATACAAGCTTTTTTGTAATTTTAATAACTTTTTTATTTTAAAGTTTATTAAAAAATAAATTATATGACATCAAACTACACATAATTCTACACACTTTAAAAAAAAAAAATTAAAAATCATATGTTTAGGGCAAATTATGCTTGTCGTACACACGAGGTTTTATAAACAACGATTGAGCACAATATATAATTAATTAAAAAAAAATATTTAACATAAAAATATGGAAAAATATTCATATCAATATTAAATGTGTTACTTACCATTTCCCAAAAGGGTTTAGATAAATAGTTTCATTTGAGTCTGATTTCGCTTGTCGTACACATGCATGGTATAGTCTTAAATGAGTGACTTTTAAAATGAGGGTTTTAGTAATCCCTATTGAAATTTGAAATTTATCATCTGGGTATTTTCAAAAATAACATATTTGGAAAGTAGACTTTGAATCCTAATATTTTATATTAGTGACTTTTTGGAATATTTCATGTCTAAGTGGCTCAAATCTTTAGGTCAAATAGGATGGATTTGAAAAAATAGGAAAAACAGTTCCACTTTTTGGCCAAAAAGTGGACTCAACTTCTTGCTGGCACCCTGCTGGAAAAAGAAAAGGCAAGCATGGAAGCCAAAAGGTCAAGAAACTCCCTATCAATGGAAAAGAGTCGGTAACTAGTATATATGGGATTACAACACTTGGACAAATTTTACAACATGTGGAATATATGGTCACATTGCTGCAAACTATATGAGACAATGTACTAGAAAGTCTAGAGGCTGGACTAACCCCAAAATGGCATGCTTACACTGTCATAAAGTTGGTCATCTCAAGAAAGACTACAGAGATCAAATGACAGAGACAAGCACATATCCCAATGGAAACACCATTGAAGACATCCGGAGGGAAAGGGACAAAATGTGGAGAAGAGCTTCAAACAGTGATGAAGCTGGACTAAGCAATGCAAATGGTGACACCCCATCCAATAAATCCAGTGACATCACCACCCCCACCTAAGAAGAACAAGTAAGTATGGAACTGCATTACCCCAAGTTATTATTTTACATCATTTCCATAATATCTTGATATAATGCCAAATTAGCATAAGTAAAGATGCATCATGGTATTACTCGTCAAAAACTGTGATAACTATGCTTTCAGGTATTCATACTGAAACCTGTTAGTATACACTCAAAGCTGAGACTGCCTACACTTACTGAGAATCATCGGTTAAAAAAAAGTTTGTAGTATAAACTGAGCCTCGTCGGTAAACAAGAAAAGTGAACAAGTTGCCTGCAACACCGAAACCTGTCGGTAAAAGCAAGAAGGAATAACGAATTCTTCAAAACATTATGATTATCACCAAAGGAAAGTAAATTCTTCACTAATGAACTTCATCTTCATACACCGAGGAGTTGGTAAGAATTTATGACATGCATTTTAGGCCATCAGCTATAAATAGGGCAACGGAACAACACATTGTTCACGACACCCCGAGCAGAGTGACCAAGGCAATTTTTGAGCAGAAAGAAACTAATTCACAGAGTGACCACGACTCGACACACATCACTCAAAATCAGTTCAAAAATATTTGCAAGCACAAACAGTAAGTTCAAAAGAATCGACAACTCTATTTTTGCGCATTCAATAAGAAGCCCTAAATTTCTGAAAATGGCCTCGACATTAAGAACCGTGAAATCCAAGAATACAAAGAAGGATGAGTTCAAGCTCATCAAGAATTCAGCATGTGAGGAACCTAACTACAAGATCCATCCTGAGGTTTCCTCACAACTCGATGATGCTGGAGCATTTTCACGCATACCAACTAGGGTTTTACTCGTGGAAGATGTTCGATCTTTCATACACTACAAGATTACAGAGATAGGAACTTTAGAAGTTGAAGAAGACTATAAGAAGCTATGCAATGAAGATGGAACTCTAAAAGATGAACACAAGCATATAGAATTAAAAGGGCTCACCAATTCCCTAATGTTCCCAAAGGTTTTCAAAACTGAATGGATTCAATTAGTGCTAATCTGAATGCACAACAACAAGCTATGGCTTGATGAACCGAAGGTAATAACCCAAGATTTCATTCATGTGGTCACTAGTTACCCCATAACCAAGAAATTAAAGGCACTCAAGAATCCACCTAAGGCGAAGATCGAGAAGATGACAAGAGCTAAATGGGATGGAAGAGGACTAAAATTTACCACAATAATAGATGATGAGATCAAGTTAGGTGCATGTGTTCTAGGCTACAAATTATTCCAAGCTAGTAGATTGAACAACATAGCATCAGGTGCAGTAGACACAGCCTACAAAATTGTGAAAAGGGGAAGACAATTAGACTTATCTGAACTACTCCTGAATTAGTTGAAAGATAACTTAAAGACTATCAGGAATGCGAAGTCAAACACATGTAAGTTTGACTCACTCATAATGTGTATTTTCTTCTACTTTCAAGATACATTCCCATCAGTACGAGATGTGAAATGGGACATCACCAAACTGGTCACCATGAAAATCAGTGAGCACATAGCTACACTGGGAGATAACTTTGAAATAGTCATGGATGAATACTTTTATGTATTCAAAGACTGAATGCAAAATAGGGTAAGAATCCCTGAGAATCTCATTTAAAAGTGTAAGGATGAGATATGCTTCATGGTTGATACAGACAATACATACATTAAACCTGTTGTACCGAGGATAGCATGGCTTCAACCATTGGAGTATGAGATCAACATTGATCTTGAAACTATGGAAATTGATGCCTTAATCAATGAACCATTGGATAAGAAACAAACCAAATTTGGAACATATGAAGAGTCCAAGACAAGAATAAAATAGGGCCTAGTTGTTAAGAAAATTGTCAGAAAAAAGGACAAGATGATGAAGAATCTCAAGAAGATACTGTCGGCAACCGAGGAAGAAGCTGAACAGGGTGAAGAAGTTGAACAGGAGGAAGAAACCAAAGAATAATTATCTATCAGTAAAGATGAAGGAAATGATGACTCTAAGGAAATAGATTCAGATTCACCACCTCCTCCACCTACTAAGAAGACAAGGACACCAGCTGAGCTTCTAAAACTAGAAGCCAAACATCAAAGGATTCTACTCCTTCACCTTTGAAGAAAGGAAAGGTTAGGACATACAAGAGGAAAGTTACCACACCGAAGAGAGGGAAAAATAAAAGAGGAAGGAAATTCATCAGAATCTGAGAGGACATTGAAGACATCGAGTAGGATGAAGTTGTAGATGCAGAAAGTGTTAAGGTACAAGCTCTTGAATCTATTGATTGTTAGAAACACTGAAAGGCATGGTGAATCAGTGTTTGTCAATTATATTTATTTCAACAACTTGAAACTTAAATCAAATAGATAAAAAATGAAGCATAACACAATGACACATAACACAAGATATGTTTATGGGGAAACCTTCATCAAAGGAAAACCCTGGTGGGAATTATTACCCACAAATGATTGTACTAGTCTTATGAACTTGTTAGAGTTCCTTTTCCCTGTTGGGAGAAGTCTTTACAATGCAAGTACAATGACCCTGTTAGGAGTCTTTACAAAACCTTGTTAAAGGTGAATGGCTCAGTGCCAGAGCTCACTTCCCAATAGGATGAAGGCTACAACCTTCAGATAACAGATATACACTATATCAAAAGATGAACGGTTGTTATGACACTGTTGTGTGGTCAGTTCCGTTTATGCGTTGATGCTCTAATCTCTTTAAAGAGCTCTATCTCATACTGATTCTTTTATATTTTTCTTTTGGATATATTTTCTACATATTTTCCACTCTTACACTTAATACAAAATTGCATGTTAAGTATATATACATACTTGACTATACGCGACCAAAAAAAGACCTTAGTCGACCCAAAATAAGCATACACAACGCTTCCAAATAAATTGGCTTAAGCATGTTTACATGAGTGTTAAATACATAATTAAAAACATATCACAATAGGAGCATGGCCATTACAAAACAAAATATTATACGCTAATAAAAAACTAAAGTCGGCTTCCTGCTCTATTTTCTGAACTGCTAGTGGCACTTGAACTTGTTGTAACTTCCTTGTACTGTCATATCTTACCATGCGTGTATAGACTAAGCTTAATAAAATATCATAAATCTTAAGTATAAAGGTGCATATTCTGACTCGATCATACACACGTGCATTGGTGCTCTGATCAACTAAATATCTTTGTTCTGTTGTATTTTCTATACTTGGCCAAATCTTGATCTTCAAAGTTTGTGAACTTACTTGTCAAAACTTCATATGAATTTATTTCCATAATGACAACACAAAACTAGTGATATAAACCTTGAGTGTCAACTTTCTAACAATCTCCCCCTTTTAAATTAATTACAACAAAGGAATACGGCCAAGTTACTAATCTTTGACTTAACAAAAAAACAAATCGTAAGTTTACTGTACATCATACCTCCAGCTATATACACCATACTCCTTTATATACACTACTCCCCCTTTGAAATTAATGGAAAAGGTGCCAAAAATTAAAGTCCCTAAGTACTTACTCCTAGTACACATCTGGGTATGCAATATGAAGATTCTTGATTTCTTGTTGCCAAAATGCCTTGAGTGCATCAACAGTTTGAAGATAGGCGCATAATGCATATGTGAGCTTCTCCATTTTTGTTAGATCCATGTAGGGGCCTTGATCATATGTGACAATAGTTGCATCAATCTATTTGATGTTCTCATTTAATAAATCTAAGGAGGGCGCAAGTGCATTTCTCAGTTGGGTTTGCCTGGTCCTCATCTTGCTGATCTCTATCTTGGCTTTTTCAATCTTGTCTATCTGCCCTTGATAGATGGTGTTGCAGAAATTGATGTCTTGGGAGGATGTTTCTGTTGGAATAGTCCCAAGGGATAACTGAGAGGGGGGGTGAATCATTTATCAGCTAGTTTAATTATTTTCTCCAATTATTTACAGAATAACATTAAGCATTAACACAGTCAGATAACACAAGATAGAACACAACAATTTTGGTTACAGGGAAACCAAATAGGTAAAAAACCCGTTGGGAATTAGCACCCACAAAGAACTATACTTGAGTATAATTATCCATGTTAGAAGATCTTGCAACACTGTTAAGAGTTGTTCTTTACGATGCAATAAGTACAGTGACCTAGTTAAGGGTCTGACTCTGTTAGGAATCTTTTACAAATAACCCTGTTAGGGGTGAGGACTCACTGTCCAAAAAGCTCACTACAAAATGATGAAGGCTACAACCTTCAGTAAAAAAGATATGCACTATATCTGATAATTGAACTGTTTGAGTAGACCTTCCTTCTTGATCAGTTCCATTGTATTGTATGCTTTCACTTCTTCTTCACATAGATCTTTTCTTGATGAATGAAATGTCTTTACTGTCCCAAAACAATGGATATTATGTTTTGTACTTTTTATGTCTCTCCTCTTATCATTCACACTTAGTGTTCATCAAATGAACTACTATAAATATCTTCCCTAGAAGATGTGATCTTATTTGGCTTTAGGAGTCCTTTCAATACTTCTTTTAGTCAGCCAAATTAAGCATGCAACCTGATTAGAATCACGCAACTCAAATTTAATAGATGCGATGCTTCACATAGTCAGCTCTACCAAATTGACTCAATCATCCCGCTTCTGTTAGAACATGTTTAGCGCCTTAAGATAATTATTGTTAATTCATAACTAAACATGAATACAAACATGCATATCCCAAAGATAGGTGCAACTCAAGAAACAATGTAATTACATCGGCTCTTCACAGATAAACTCCAGACGCTGTAACTGCCACACCAGATTAATCATAACTCAACTGAAACTGCATATCTAACTCTGCATGAATGCATATAGAAACCATAACATGTGTACACCATGGAAATAAACACGCAAGGCTCCAAAACATCTATACTGATATTTTCTTACAGGACACTATTGTATATATTATATGTTGTCATCAATGACAAACATACAATCAATAATTTTCATAGAAGAAAATCTCCATCAATCTCCCCCTTTGACATTGATGGAAACATATGATATGAAAAACACCATCAACCCAAAGTATCCTCCTTTTTACAATCCTCTCAGTATCCTCATCAAGGGTTCCTCTTTACTGTTGCTGCTCTTCTGACTATGTTTTTATTTTCATGACTATATACTCCCCCAGAGTATATGCTCCCCCTTACTAATACTCCCCTTTTGACATCAATGGAAAAGGGTTCCAAACAATGTGAAACATAGGTACTACTCCAAAAGTAGAGTATTCAACCATTCATCAGTCACCAAAGACTGATGTTCTTTGCTGCAAATTCTAATCAGACTCAGGAAATGGAATTAATCCCAGCTTCTCCCTAAGATGCTCAAAAGTATCTTTTGATAAAGGCTTTGTAAAAATATCTACTAACTATTCTTTAGTGCTCACATAATCCAAATTTACTTCTCTATCTGTAACTTTTTCTCTTAGAAAGTGATATTTGATCTCAATGTGTTTTGTCTTTGCGTGCATCACAGGGTTCTTTGACATATTGATAGTGCTAGTGTTATCACAGTAAATAACAATAGGATAATCAATCTGAATACCAAAGTCTTTAATCATCTATTTGATCCAAACCATTATTGAACAATTTAGTGCTGCTGCAACATACTCAGCTTATGTTGTCGACTGAGAGATACAATTTTGATTCTTGCTTGTCCAAGTAACCAACCTATCTCCAAGAAATACTGCTCCTCCTGAGGTACTCTTACTGTCATCAACACAACCTTCCCAATCTGCATCTATATACACATGAAGTTGTATGTTCTATGAGTTAGGATACTATAAACCATAGTCTATAGTCCCCTTTAATTATTTGAATATTCTTTTTATTTCCATTAGATGATTTTTTTTAGGTTCAGCTACAAATCTTCCAATAATGCCAACTGCATTGGAAATATCTGGTCTAGATTGAGTAAGATATATGAGTTTTCCAATCATAGACTTGTATAGTGTCTTGTCAACTGCTATAGAATCATCATCTTTAGAAAGCTTGCTTCCTGTTATCATGGGGGTGCTTATTGGTTTGCAATCTTCCATTTTGAAAGTCTTCAATATCTCCTTCACATACTTAGACTGATTTATAAATATGTCTTTGTCTATTTGTTTTACATTCAATCCCAAAAAATATTTGATAGGTCCAATCATGCTCATTTAAAACTCACTTTGCATCTCTTTGGAAAATTCTACACTAAGCTTTTCATTACCTCCAAAGATAATGTTATCAACAAAAATAGCAACAAGTAGTAATCCTTCATCTATCTCTCTTATGAATAAGTTACAATCTGCTACTCCTTTTCTAAATCCTATCTTTGTTAAGTAACCATCAAGTCTCTCATACCATGTTCTTGGGGCCTATTTAAGTCCATAAAGTTCTTTCTTTAGTCTGTATACCATGTTTGGTTTGTCTGATAGATTAAATCCTTCAGGTTGTTCTATTTAAACTTCTGCCATCAAGTCACCGTTCAAAAAAAGATGACTTGACATCCATTTGATATACTTTGAAGTTCTTGAATGTTGCATAGGCTAGAAACAACTTAATAGCTTCCAGTCTGCTCATAGGGGAAAATGTGTCAGTGTAGTCTATTCCTTCTCTCTATGCATATCCTTTACATACCAGTCTTGCTTTGTTTCTTACCACTATACCTTCTTCATTCATCTTATTCCTAAATATCCACTTTGTTCCAATCACATTCTTGTCACAAGGTCTAGAGACCAGTCCCCATGTATCAATCTTGATTATCTGATCCAATTCTTCTTGCATCGCACTTTTCCAGTCTGAATCATTGCACGCATCTTCAACACTTAAGGGTTCAATCTGAGAAAGTAAGCATACCTCTTCATCAATGGTTGAACCTTTTTCTCTGGATCTTGTCAAGACTTTAGCACTCTGATCTCCAATGATGTCTTCCTTAGAGTGGTATTTAGATGTGTATTTTGAGTTTTTAAAAGTGACACTCTAATCTATAATTTTTTATTCTTCTTGACTTGGTTCAAGATTGTTGCATGAAACATCAATACAATCAAACATTTCTTCAATAATTGTGTCCTTACTGATAGGTCTGGGTTCATATTCAATCATGGGAGCACATTCATAGTATCTTTCTTGAATCATAAACTTCTCATCAATCTTTACATGAGTACTTTCAATGATCTTCTTCAATCTTAGATTAAAACATCTATAGGCTATTCTTTTAGTAGACTAACCAAGAAAAATACCTTCATCGCTTCTAACATCAAACTTGCCAATATTGTCATCTCTCTTGAGGTAGCACTTGCTTCCAAAGATTCTAAAGTATTTTACAGTGGGTACATTACCAAACCAAAGTTCATAAGGTGTCTTTTCTGCTCTTGGCCTTAAGTGGATTCTATTGATAGTATAGACTATTTTATTGACCGCATCTCTCCAATAGGTATGAGCAACCTTTCCTTCAATCATGATAGTGCGTGCTGTGTCAAGTATTATCTAGTTCCTTATTTCTGCTATCCCATTCTACTGAGGGGTTCTAGGTGCACTTAACTATCTTTTGATTCCATGTTCTTTGCTGTAATCATAAAACTGGTCAGAAGTGAATTCTCCTCCTCTATCCGATCTTAGACATTTTATCTTTAATCCAAATTCATTTTCAACCTTAGCTTTGAATACTTTGAACTTCTCAAAAGCTTCATATTTGTCTTTTAAGAACGCAACCCACATCATCCTTGAGAAATCATCAAAAAACAAAATAAAATACCTTTCTCCATAGTATGATCTTGTTTGATTAGGTTCACATAGGTCTGTATGTATCAGATCTAATTTGTTCTCTGCAGATTTCTATTTACTTTTGAATGAGGTCCTCACATGCTTCCCCATCATGCATTCCCTGCACATAGTATCAACTGGTCTTGAAATACTTGGAAGGTCTCTTACTTCCTTTACATTACTTATCTTTACTATGTTGTCAAAATTGATATGACAGTCTCTTGTGCCATAGCCAACTGTCATCCACTTTTGCAACAAAACAACTTACTTTAGAGTTAAGCTGAAAGACATTACCTTTGGTCTTTGAGCCTGATGCAATCATGTCTCCATCTTTGTTTTTAATGATGCACTTGTTTTCTTTGAATTCTAGCTAATATCCTTTGTCAAGCAATTGTCCAACACTTAGAAGGTTATGATGTAAACCATCAACATAAAGAACATCATCTATTTTTTTCTTTCCATCTAAGGTAATAGAACCTCTGCCTATGATAGGTTTGGGAGTGTTATCTCCAAATCTAACCATCCCACCTTTGTACTTATCTAGATGTACAAATCCATTTTTGTCACATGTCGTGTGATGTGAACACCCACTGTCTATGGTCCAGTCTATTCTGATGTCTGCTTTGGAAACTAATGCTAAATCTTGTGCTTCTTTTCCATCTTCAATGTGTTAGTAATAACTGAGATTTATTGATTGGTGGTTAAGTTTGAAGGATAAATTTTTGAGGCCACTAATTCACCCCNATCCCCCCCCCCCCCCCCCCCCTCTCAATTATTACTAACAATTGGTATCAGAGCTTGTGTGCTTAGAAAGGAAGTTTTCAAGACCTAAGTCAAGATCACAAGATGAACAGACGAGGTGTGCCCAAGTTGAACAAAGACAACTTTGCTTCATGGAAAATCAGGATAAGACTCCACTTATCAGGTATTGGTAATGATGTTAATTCCTAGATACTGAATATGTGTTTCCCACAAGATTTTTGATAGTAGATCAATTGAGAGAGAAGCATGAGCACAAATGCATGGTCATAGAGCTTTCTTCCTCACTCTCTAATGCTGAATTTGAAGATGTTAAAGATTGCAAAACTGCAAAGAAGATGTGGGACAAACTAAAGCTTGTACATGGAGGTGATACAAATTTTCTGAGAGCCAAGGCAGAAAGCCTTAGAGGAAATTTTGATGATCTAAAAATGAAAGAAGGAGAAAACATCACATAGTACAACACAAGAATCAAAGAAGTAGTCAATTCTATATGAGGAGTTCGAGGTACACTTGAAGAGGAGACGGTGGTAAGTAAAATATTAAGAACCTTACTACCTATATATGCTATTAGAGTTTTTTCCATTCAAGAAATGAGAGCAGTAGCAAACAATACAGTTACTCTTGATAGTTTAATTGGTAGACAAATATCATTTGAGATGAATAACTTTGATAATGGTGTCTTACCAAACTCAGAGTTTGCATTTAAGTCTTCTATGAGAATAATTAAATCAAGTCATAGACACACATCT
This sequence comes from Thuja plicata, assembly GCA_018584345.1. Classification (NCBI taxonomy): domain Eukaryota; kingdom Viridiplantae; phylum Streptophyta; class Pinopsida; order Cupressales; family Cupressaceae; genus Thuja; species Thuja plicata. The sequence goes on from MU224554.1 coordinate 4,049,768, forward strand.
AGAAGAGATAGTGAAAGTGAAAGTGAAGAAGAAGATCTAGATGAAATAGAAGTACTTATGGCTAGAAGAATGCAAAGAGGCAAAGGTAAATAGAAAGGCAAGTTACCACTTGTATGCTTTAATTGTAAAGAGATTGGACACTTTGCTGCAAGATGTCCTAATAAAACAAAAGATGACAGAGTTAATGACAGATACTTTGAGAAGAAATTTGACAGAGGTGATAACAAGGATTACAGAAGTTACCAACAATCAGAAAGAAGATATACCTGAGACTACAAGGACAAAGGCAAGAAAGCTGGCTACCTAGCTGCTTGCAAAGATGAAGATATTGACACCGAACCTGATGAAGACATCGAGACAGTGTTTGTGGTTGTGAAAGATGATTCAGATGAAGATGAAATGTATGTAGAAACTGCACTCATATCTAAGGTTAGCAAGAATGGCATCTAAATTATAGATAGTGGTTGCACTCACCACATGACCGATGACAAAGAAAATTTTAACACTTTTGAGTATTATAATGGTCGTACAGTAAGAATGGGTAATGATACACCCTGTCCAGTTGAAGGTAAAGGAACTATAATGTTGAATAACATGATTAAATGTGAAAATACTTATTGGGTAAAAGGATTGAATTATAATTTTTTGAGTGTTTCTCAGCTGAATAATTCAGGTCACAGAGTAGCATTTGAGAATAAGAAGGCAAAGATCTTCAATGAATCAGGAAGATTGATTGGTACCGGTGAACAGACAAAAGGTAACTTATTCTATC
>MU224554.1:4058814-4069748 GCA_018584345.1 Thuja plicata
ATATTTAATCATTATTATTATTTCATGGCATGCATCTTGTAGGGACATACTAATTTGAGGTTTATTGATTGGTGGTTAAGTTTGAAGGATAAATTTTTAGGGCCACTGATTCACCCCCCCACCCTCCCTCTCAGTTATTACTAACACAATGTCCATCTCCTCAAGCATTTTCTCAATGTCTTTAATGGCAACGAATCCAATTTCATCTTCTCTCAAATAATCATTAGTTACACCATCTTCAGCATGATAGCATTCCTTAGTATATTTGGGCTTGTAATCTGATATGAACTTCTTGACTCTTGTAGGACACTTGGATGCAAAGTGGCCAACTATTTTGCATGAAAAAAATTTGAATGGTATTTGTCCTTCATATTTCCCTTTACCTTTTCTTTCCTTCTTAGCAATCATAGAAATGATTTCTTCTAGTTCAGTATCAACTTCTTCCTTCTCATTATTATTAGAGCTGCTTAAAGATTACTTACCATGGACTGAAGCTTTAAAGGTTGTTTCCATTTTAGGTTTTGTCTTCAATCTTGTTATCTCAAATCCAGATATTTTGTTGATCAAGGTTTCTCTTTTGAATTCCTTTGAGAATTGCATGGTTTCATCCAAGATGTTAATCTTGCTTTCATAATTTTCTATCAATGTGGTCATCAGTTTGTCCATTATGTCATCCTCTAAAATTTCTCCACCATTGTTCCTGATGCCTGATACTGCTTCATTAATTCTTTGATTGTAAGCTCTGATGTTTTCTTCAGGTAGCATCTCTAAATTATTGTTTTTTTTCTTCCATGTCTTTCTGTGTGCTTTCTTTTCTTGGATGTCTCCTTCAAACATATCTTCTAAGTATTTCCAGATTGAATATACTTTTTCTGCCTTCTTGATCTCAGAAAATTCACTGTCAAATAGGGTACTGATTAGGGCCTCCTTGGCAATTTCATTTTGAGTGAATACTTCCTTTTGTTTAATTTTAGAGTCTTCTTATGCAAGGTCTTTTAAGGTGGTAACATCAATTGCATGAGTTGCAATCTCATAGATCTAAAATCCAACGCACTAAAGATGTGTTATCATTTTGTTCTTCCAGTTAAGATAGTTCTCTCCATCAAACTTAGGACTCTCTTTCCTAAAGTACGCCATTTGAACTACCTTAAGCTGTTAGGATTTTTCTCCATGGCACTTGGATCTGATACCAATTATTGGAATAGTCCCAAGGGATAACTGAGAGGGGAGGTGAATCATTTATCAGCTAGTTTAATTATTTTCTCCAATTAATTATAGAATAACATTAAGCATTAACACATTTAGATAACACAAGATAGAACACAACAATTTTGGTTACGGGGAAACCAAATAGGTAAAAACCCTAGTGGGAATTAGCACCCACAAAGAACTGTACTTGAGTATAATTATCCCTATTAGAAGATCTTGCAACCCTGTTAGGATTTGTTCTTTACAATGCAATAAGTATAGTGACCTGGTTAAGGGTCTAACCCTATTAGGAGTCTTTTACAAATAACCCTGTTAGGGGCGAGAACTCGCTGTCCAAAAAGCTCACTGCTAAAATGATGAAGGCTGCAACCTTTAGTAAAACATATATGCACTATATATGATAATTGAAATATTTGAGTAGACCTGCTATCTTGATCAGTTACAGTGTATTGTATGCTTTCACTTCTTCTTCACATAGATATTTTCTTGATGAATGAAATGTCTTTACTATCCCAAAACAACAGACATTCTATTTTGTACTTTTTCTGTCTCTCCTCTTATCATTCACACTTAGCATTCATCAAATGAACTACTATAAGTATCTTCCCCAAAATATGTAATCTCAGTCGGCTTTAGGAGTCCCTTCAATACTTCTTTTAGTCGGCCAAATAAAGCACGCAACCTGATTAGAATCACGCAACTCAAACTGAATAGATGTGATGCTTCACATAGTCAGCTCTATCAAATTGACTCAATCATCCCGCTTTTGTTAGAACATGTTTAGCGCCTTTAGATAGTTATTTTTAACTCATAACTAAACATGAATACAAACACACATATCCTGAAGATAGATGCAACTCAAGAAACAATATAATTATGTTGGCTCTTCACAAATAAACTTCAGACGTTGTAACTGCCACAACAGATTAATCATAACTCAACTGAAACTACATATCTGACTCTGTGTGAATTCACATAGAAACCAGAACATGTGTACACCATGGAAATAAACACGCAAGGCTCCAAAACATCTTTACTGATAATTTTGTATAGGACACTGATGTATATTATATGTTGTCATCAATGACAAACATATAATCAACAATTTGCACAGAAGCAAATCTCCAATAGTTTCAACTGATATCCTTATGTTTTCAACCAAGCTATCTACTTCCTCAATCTTCTTGATGTGCTCAAAATTGAATTTGCCTCTATCCATACAGTTAGCTATCACCTTCCTGCCTTTTGCTACTAACTCTTTACGAATTGTTTGACCAGTCTTCAATGAGTTGAGATCTAATGAGAAGTTCTTTATCAGTTTATCCAATCTTCCATTTTTGTACTTTTCCTCTACAGTTTTAGTATTTGAATCTACTAGATTTGTGAATTTTTCTTTGAAGCTTGTCAAGATGCTATTGACATCATCAACTGACTGAATATTTTCCAATTTCTTCTCTATTGGCGCTAGGTTATTCAAAATGTTTACTGACTCAATAAAGAGAGGATTTCTCATAACTTGTTTCTCTTTTTCTTTCTCCATGGCTAATACACTAATTTTGATCAAGTCTTCTTTTCCCCATGCATCTAGGTTTGTTGAGTCAGGGGTCAAACTTGACAACAATGATATTGATGGTTTGATAGATGGAGTGAATATATCATTTTCAATAACATATATACATTCACTTTTCACTAGGATCTCCATAGAAGGTGGTTCATTAGATTGATTATCTTCCTCATTATTCAAATATATTGAATCTTTAGAAATAACTTCATCTTGCTGCAAGGGAGTATTATCAATGCATACCTTCTCTGCTTTTTCAGTGCTGACAAATACTTTTTCAAATTTGTTCAATTCATTATCTAAAGTTGTCATTGTTATCTTAACATCATTGATCACAATGGTTTCATCTAAATCTTTGACTGTGTCAGAGGGTGATGGAACTTTGGGCGCAGAATCCTGTGGACCTGTCATAGGCACATTAAGAATCTTTGGTTCTTTTTCTTGTTTAGAAGGAATTGAAGTCACTTTAATTGTAGGCATCATTGATGGATACATGTGTCTGTCCAAAAACACTTGCTTGAATGCTCTTTCAGTCTCTTTACCAACCAACTCATACTCTTTGTTCATAATGTGAAGAGTTCTTGTTTTGGTTCTTAGATGAGGTTTTACCAGATCTAATAGTATTTCCTTCTTATCATGTGAGAAAACAAGGAGAATATTATCTAATGTTTCCTCTCTAATCCTCATATCTTCTTCTATTTCTTGTATTTTCAATAAGTCTAGTATGTTCCATACTTTGTCTGGAATGGTTGTCTTAAGTTCCAAAACTAACCTTTTAAACTTGATCATATGAGAGATAATCATAGAATGGATTTATAATTTATCTATCTCTTGGTACTTGTCATATACATTTGTAATTGAATCTAGTCTTCCTTCATTAATTATTTTGTTCCTTAAGATCTCAAGACTAGGTCTGAATCCTACCTCAGGAGGGGCTTGAGTATTCTTTACTTTGATCCATGTTGTCCTTGAGGATGGGTGACCTGTGGGAACTTGCTTCCTTCTTCTAGTTATCTTTCTTGGTACTGAAGGTGGAGAGGATTCTAGGTCAATTTTAGTAGAGGTCACATATGTAATCTCATCAGACTTCTTCTTTTTCTTCTTGTGGATATCATATGATTTCTCTATTTTGACTTCTACAGGTGTTTTCTTAAGTTCTCTTGCAATTTTAGCTTCCCTATCTTTATCTAGGTCTTCTTGGGTGACACCATGAACTTTCAGTATGTTAGATGTAATCCCTGATGCCTTCCTCTTATTGTATGCACTGTATAGGACAAAATCAACTTGATTTGTCTTCTCTCTATATGTACCCCATCTAGGCTCTTTTGGATCTTTAGGCATAGATAAAAGAACTTGTGCATATCCTTCCAAAACATGTTCTTCTACTTCATAACCAAGTGGGTGAATCCATTTGGTTCTTGGCTCAACTTCTTCCATGCAAGTATAGTAATTTTCCACCATGAAGCATATGGTGTCCTTGTATTTTTCAACTATCTTCTCTGATATTCTAAACCTCTTTTGTATCTTGATTCTGAATGTCTTGATCTCCATATCCATAGAGTCCTTTACACTACTTTTTGATGTAGCTTTTAATGAAATTTGAGACAAAGTAGGTTTTCTCATGTCTAAGTACAGATTAGAGACCTTACCAACAATGTGGAAGTATAAGTATATAATCAATGAGCCAAATCTGAATATTTTGCTTCTATCATGCTTGATAGCTTTAAAGTTATCAATTAGTTGTGCGGGCAATATCTCACAAAGATTATATTGTGTTTTATCTCTTGCCATCCTTATTTCTGCTAGAACTGTAGCTGTGGATACACTATTAAGTCTGCTAGCGTGTTGAAACTTGTAGCCAAGTATTATGGTGATGAGTTTGATGTCTTTTTCCACAATAGGATCAACAGTCATCCCGCGCCTATTGCTTCTAGATAAGCATGCCTGCTCAACCTGTTTCTTGACATCCTTTCCAATGGAAAGAATAGGTCCAACCTTAGAGAGTCTAGTCATCTCATGAATGAGGTCAGTAGTAATGTGTATAGGAACTTCACCAATCCAAAATAGATCATCATGAATCCTACTGAGTAGAATTTTAACCCATTTTGGTTCATAGAACTCATGCTCATTTGTATACTCAAAAACAAGGTTATCAGTGAGATGTGAGAATTCATCCTTGAATGAGTAATCAAGTTTCATCATTGATTCCATGAGCGTTGTTATGTTTTTGTCACCAATATACTCCTTCTACATGCACGACCCCTGATGGAGCCTTAGAGAATGCCCCTTCTACATCATCTAGCACTGCCTTAAATGGATTCGTTTTAAACATGAATCTCTTCCTTTCAGTGATGTCAAAGACTATAGGGGTTCCCATACTTACTTTTTGATTTCTTAAGTAGGGTTTTACTGGAGTTCTAAAATGACACGTCTGTGCTAGGGTTCCATTTCAACTTCAACTCATTTTTCTAACCAACCAACGGTTATTCTTCAACACTTTGATTCTTATTTCTCCTGTGCTCTCTGAATGCTCAATCTTGGATGCAAATTGAAGATATAAGATCTTTCACTGACTTATATATAAGTTACTTCATTTAATGCTTGTTGTCATAACGCAGTTTCCACTGAGAATTTCAATCTTTGTTTTTTTTCAAAGTACAAGTTGTGCGTCCATGCATACTTTCTCAATTCATGACCAAATACATGAATCCATAGGTGCATACTCAAAGGTGAGTATACTAGCCATGCAAGGGTTTAGAGCTTGAATAGCTCCTCCTAAGACCATGAGGGTCATCTAACCAGAAGTAGAAGTTGCATCCACTATGGATGCATCTACTACATTTTTAACATCATCATCTTTCTTTACTTCAACCCATATTTTACCTGAATCTTCTATAGCTTTTACAAACTTGACTTCTCCAGATTCTTCAAATAGTGATCCTTTAGGATTTTCTTGTCTTTGTGTTCTAGATCTGCAAAACCTTGAGATATGTCTAGCTTTGTTACATGAGTGAAAAATGATTGGAGGTATATTAATAGTGTTTACCATGTTGCACTTCTTGGCTGTGTGTCCATTATAATTACATATCTGACAAGTAATGTTCTGATAGTTTCTCTGAGGTTGATTTCTCTTATTGTATTGAGTCATATTTTTTTGGTTCTGTTGTGATTGATTTCTTTGACTAGTTCTACAATGTATAGCCTCATTACCAAATTTATTACAAGAATAACAATTTCCATTGAAGGGTCTTACCTCTTTACAATCTCTTTCCAAATGTCCATGCTTGTTAGAGGCATAAAAAGTTCTATTAACTATCTTGTGTTCATCTTTAGATGATTATGCTCTAGCTTCTGTAAGATTCTCAGTAGCCTTTACTTCTGTAGATTTTTCTTGTAATTTCTTACTTTCTTGTATTGTATTGGTTTCACTTTGTGCTACACTATATCCAACACCAATAGTATCTCCTCTTAACTTTTGTGCATAGATTTGTGATTGAATTAGATCAGAACTTGTGTGTAGTTTTTCAATATGATTCTTTTCTTCTGTCAATTTAGATTCTATATTTTTCTTGATGTTTTCCAACTCCAAGATCTTCATATTTGCTTGCATAAGTTATTCATCTAATTGTTTACTTTCTTTGGTATTTTCTTCAATAACTACTAGGATATCTATTAGTTGTTCATTTAGATCTTCAATCTTGTCCTTTAGAGACATGTTTTCTTCGTTCATCTTTTTGATAATTTTTCCCAAATCATTCGTAGAGCAATCTTTCAAATCTTTTCTTAATTTTTTGATAAGCATTTGGGAGCCACCAACTTTTAGTTTTAGTTCTTCATTTTCTTTTTCAGATTTTTCAAGATCATAAAGTTTTGCTTCAAGATTATTTTTCAAATGTTTCACTTCTGCTGAATCCATGATCTCCTCAAGTGGTTAAACTTTCTTTCAGAGGACTAGAGCTCTGATACCAATTGTTAGAAACACTGAGAGGGGGGGTGAATCAGTGTTTGTCAATTATATTTATTTCAGAAACTTGAAACTTAAATAAAATAGATAACAAATGAAGCATAACACAATGACACATAATACAAGATATGTTTACGGGGAACCTTGATCAGAGGAAAACCCCGGTGGGAATTAGTACCCACAAATGATTGTACTAGTCTTATGAACTTGTTAGAGTTCCTTTTCCCTGTTAGGAGCAGTCTTTACAATGCAAGTACAATGACCCTGTTAGGAGTCTTTACAAAACCCTATTAAAGGTGAATGGCTCACTGCTAGAGCTCACTGCCCAATAGGATGAAGGCTACAACCTTCAGATAACAGATATACACTATATCAAAAGATGAACTGTTGTTATGAAACTATTGTCTGATCAGTTTCATTTATGCGTTGATGCTCTAATCTCTTTAAAGAGCTCTATCTCATACTGATTTGTTTATATTGTTCTTCTGGATATCTTTTCTGTATATTTTCCACTCTTACACTTAATACAAAATTGCATGTTAAGTATATATACATGCCTGAATAGACACGACCAAAAATAAGACCTTAGTCAACCCAAAATCAACATACACAATGCTTCCAAATGAATTGGCTTAAGCATGTTTACATGAGTGTAAAAGACATAATTAAAAACATATTACAATAGGTGCATGGCCATTAAAAAACAAAATATTATACGCTAATCAAAATCTAAAGTTGGCTTCATGCTCTATTTTCTAAACTTCTAGTGGCACGTGAACTTGTTGTAACTTCTCTGTACTGTCATATCTTACCATGTGTGTATAGACTAAGCTTAATAACATATCATAAATCTTAATTATAAAGGTGCATATTCTGACTCGATCGTACGCACGTGCGCTGGTGCTCTGATCAACTAAATATCTCTATTCTATTTTGTTTTCTATACTTGCCCAAATCTTGATCTTCAAAGTTTGTGAACTTGTCAAAACTTCATATGACTTTGTTTCCATAATGACAACACAGAAATAGTCATATAAACCCTGAGTGTTAACTTGCCAACATTGATGACATATGCAAATCTATTGTAAACTATGGATCTATTATAGATTCAAAGTCAGAAGATGGTTGAAATTAGACCTAGAAGATCAAAATAAAATAGAGGATGCCATCATAGCAAAATGTACAATTTTAAATATGTACCAATTCAGTTTGAAGGCAATCGTGTACCAAGAGAACTATTGGATAGACTATACTCCAGATTGACATTTTCTTTGAAGAATGAGAAAGAAATAAGAGAAAGAGTACTTGTTTCTCTCATGCCACCAGAATCAAAGAAGTTAGAAATAGATGAAATAATGGAGAAGTAGAAATATGAGTTCTCACCGAAGTTGAGAGAATATAAATTTCTTAAAGGAAAGCTTATAGAGATTGAACATGACAGCCATAAGAAATGGTGCAAAATTATGAACAGACCTACTGAGGAGGAAAGCCCTAACAAATACCTTCAACAACAAGATGTTGATAAGGCAACTCAAGATGACATATCTATTGAGTTAGACAAAGAAGAAGATGATACAACCGGCAACAAGACTGCAGATGTTGTAGATGAATCATGGCCAGACACCACAAATGACAACATTGTGAACACAAACATCATTGACATCACTGATGACCCAGCAAAGGAAGTGAATAAAGATGAAGATGTCACTGTTGCAAAGGACATAACCGGTGAACATGCCACAAATGTTGATACTGCACAAGTAATTATTCCAGGTAACATGCCAATATTGATACAAGCTATCAATATCCTACAAGAATCAAGAAAGTCACCTAAAAAGGATACTCCCAAGGATGTAGGGGAAGAGGAAAACAAAGAGAACACCGATGGTTAGCAAGACATTGGAGCTACTCAAGATGTAACCAATGTTGATAAGGTTACTGGAGGAGATAAAGAAAAGGATGCAGAAACAACAGATAAGAATGCAGAAACAAAGATTGATGAAGGTAAGAACACCGATGAAGGAGACAAACCTAAAGATGGTACCCCAGAGGAAACCAAAAAATGTGCTACCGATGATGTGAAGGTGAATGTGGAGACATCTACAAACACCTAACAAGCTGAAACTGACACCAAGCAGCAAAAATAAGCACAACATGTCACTTCATCGAGCACAACTGAGAAAGATGAGAAATTGGAAATGGTTTTACATTCTAGTGATTCATAGAAGAAGAAGAAGAAATCAAAGAAGAACAAGTTGGAAGTCACCTTGGATGAACTTATAGAAATATCAAAGTGTGACCCTTCTACACTTGATTTTGAGGCATTACAAGAATATGGAGAAATATGACAACGAAAGGCATTGCAAGAGAAGCTGAAGAAATAGCACAGGGACTCCATGGTACTAGAGACAACACTGGACATATCACATCAAATTGTGCCCTATTTTGATATTTATTAGAACAAGCCCATACTAGATCAATTATCTACTCTAATCGAAGTAATAACAACTCAGAATATTGATGCTAAGAAGACAATAGAGGAAAGAGCAGAGATGAAGTACCAATGAAATCTTATTGAGAACATCAGCCAAGAAGTGGTGGTAAATAAGGTAAAGCTATCAGAATTCATCACTGAACTAGACCCAATAATATCTGAAGTTATAATCTTGATTCAAAAATTGAGTACAATAGAAAAGTTCACTAAAGAGAATAGTGAAAACATTGCAAAGCTGGATACAGATCTAGAAAACAGTGCAAAAAGCTTAACCACTGATGGAGATAATGCAGTTAAATTGCATTATGAAAATATCATAGAGATACAATGGTTAAGGCAAGAACTATGGGAAGCAGAGACACACTTTAGGGAAGAAGTAACCGAGCTCCAAGCTCAACTTCTACCAAACCTTACACTAATCCAATAGCATATCAGTTCAGCAAGGAAACTGATAGCAATTCCCGAGATGTCTGTAGCAGACAACATCTATGACATGCACTCAAAGATCACACTCAAGAAAATGGCTCTGGAGAACCACAAGGAACAATGGGATAAAATGATGGAATACATGAAGTCTTCACACTCCCACATTTTTTATAAGCTCTAAGGTAAATACCTTTGTCCTTAATATCAAAAAAGGCGGAAAATGATATGAGTATAAAATAAAAGAGGAAATGATATGTATTCATTCATTCATTCCTATGGGCAAATGGTAGATATGTATATGTATATTCATATGGGAAAATGATATGTATAAGGAAAGACATCATATGTATAGATGTACCGGCATATACATAGGGGGAGTCATTAAATGACTAAGGATTATATATGTTGTATATACTTAATATTTTGTTAGTATTTTGCACATATAATTTTTTGATACTAATGTCAAAATGGGAGATTGATGACATTAATTTTCCATTAGTATGAAAACAACACTTTCGGTAAGCATGCACTGAAAGATGGGACAGAGCAAACCGAAGATCAGATATTAAGAGATCACCGAAGATGACTAAGTGTAAAGAGAACCAACGACACAACTTAGTGTGTAAATAAAAAATAAAAAGTTATAAAGATAAAGAGGAACCTGACAAAGGACCCTGACATGCTAGATATAGTGCGGACCGAAGGACAGTCAGAGCATAACCGACAAACAGAACTGAAAGTCAGTTGTAGCCTGAAAAAAGTGGATCTGACTTCCACGTCAGATAGAGCAAGCTTATTCTATTTATATGATATTTATTTTTTTAAAATCTATTTCTTTAAGGACACGATGCATGAATGTAAGTGTTTTAATCAGTCTAACTGATTTAAAACACATAGACTAGGAGAACTAGGTACAAGTTGTAAACCTGATCTTAGAGTTAACATTGTTTTTTCTCGAAACTTGATGAAGTCAACCCATCTATAAATAGATGATGCAATCATTCATTATTGATGATGTGAATAGAGAGGAGAAGATGAATGAAGCCAACGAGCACATCTATGGATCAGATTGAGAGTTTCAAGAACAAGAACATCAAAAGGTGAATTTGGTTATTAGAACCAAGAACAAAGGATACCGAGAATCAGAGGTATTATAATATTTTTCATATAAACTAAATTGGATCTGTATCAACAATAGGAGATTGCATTTACCAGGTCAATTTTTAATTTTCTATCATTCTAACAAGTGGAGCAAAGTGTAAAAATCCTTTCAAGGAAGG
>MU224554.1:4079488-4091162 GCA_018584345.1 Thuja plicata
AAATAGGGTGGTCGTACACATGTGTGGTATGGTCCTGAAACTGAAATTTTAAAAAGGGGTTTTTAAACATGCCTACTAAAATATATTTTTTACCATGTGGGTATTAAAAAAAATTACATATTTGAAACTAGACTCCGAGCACTACATTTTCCATTAGTGAATTTTTCTGAGATTCAATCTCTAAGTGCCTCAAATTTTGACATCAATTGACAGAAAATTTGAAAAATAAGAAAAAAACTTCCACTTTTTGCCCAAAAAGTGGACTCAACTTCTTGCTAGCACCCAAGGAGTAAAGTCTATATTAAGGCACCAATGATCTTCCTATCCTAGATCCAAGTTCAAGCCAACATTGCGAGCATGATCCTTTGAAATTCAACACTTGTGAAGGTACGATATCTTATCAAGCCTCTACTAATTTAGCAATACACTTTTCCTTTTATGCAATTTCAATTCAATTTGAAGGTTAATTCCTAAACAAGAGTTTGAACAAGGAAAACTCCTTTCCTTAAACAATTTTCCCATTTTCTATCTACAAGTGACAGGTGGTAAAGATATAGATTAAGTTACAAGAAGTTACAAGTGGTAGAAATTTCAACAAAATTTACCAAGACTTAGGTGCCTCCTAGGGCCTCTGTCGATCCAAGTCACCCTTTACCCTCCAATTCACCCTACTCCTACCATTCCAAATTTAAATTTGAGTCACAAGTTAGTCTCTGCTTTGGATTTATAGATCTAGTGTCAGAATCGAGAACACAGTCTGTGATCCATCTATATGCAAATTTTATCTTATTTTTGCCCTGCATCTTGCATTTTTAACTTTTCAACATTACATAATCAACCTTCAAATCAATAGAAAGGGAATCCCTTGCATCCCCTCAACTCTTGAGCCTCCTTGATCCTAGGGAATTATACTCCTTGCAATGTGTGAGAGAAATTCAAGTGCAAGCTTCCTAGTTTTTCCTTTCATCCTAGTGATTGCCACTTGCACCTATTTTCTTTCATCACACTAACCATATTCTAATTATGATTAAATTTAAATATCCAAGGTTGACATCTCTTGTTTTTCTTAGGTTTTGTTTACCTAGGATCAAGTGGAAAATGTTTTTTAGAGCTTAAAAGAGCTATGAATGTGGAACATCCATGGAAACCTTTTCTTCTCCTATCTATACATTACAATTTTAAACATCAAATAAGTAAACATCACATGAGGATTAAAGTTACATTTTTTGTCTTTGGTATCAGCTTTCTAAACTGAATAATACATAATTTTATAAGCAAGATAGGTCCATTAAAAAAAAAACACTATTTAAGACACCAAGAAAAATCAAAACTAGGTCAAAGGTATTTAGAAGTTACATTAAAGTCTCCATCAATGTCCTTATATTAACACACAAAAAAATAATTTTGATAAATAGGCAAAGAGAATTATGTTAAAATAATTTTATTATCTATATTTTTATTAGTACTAGATACAAATATGATAATAAATAAACATTTAATAAAGTATTACATAAACTATTCATATAGTAGATATTGGAGTCAAAATATTGGAAACTAACAAAAATGATGGGATTTTTAAAGTGAAAAAATAACATAGCATAATCTAGAAAGAAAATAACAAAAACCATTAGTTTATGTCAACCTATAAATTCTTGATATTTTATATTGATGATAAGAGGAATATGTTGAATGTTATAAAATGTTAATTTTTCTTGTTAATAACATTGAAAGTGGAATCTTTGTTAGAACAAATTGGACTCTTCATTGGACTTAAGACCCAATTATAGGCACTTTAAGCTTGATCACAAAGAATTTTTTGATGTTCTCAGTATGGAAAGAGAAAATGCAATTGATTCTTTCTCTCTTTTTAAGTGGTTATGACATGAGATCAAGGCCATTAGAATCAAATATAGAGCTACGGGAAGCAAAATTCAACTTCTTGAAAATTTGGATGCAGGCAACACTACACATGGCACTACCAGGTGTACTACTGACACTGGTGTTGATTTCGGGAAGAACTTGTGGACCCTACATGAGAAATTGTCAATTTTTGAAGGTCTCAAGAAGACATCACGTGATCTAGAGAAATTAAAGAAGGATAACGAGACTAAGATTGCACAAATAGAGGACAATGTGAATAGTGGAAAGGATTTCCTTCAAATGGTGATGACTCAAATCCACACGAGCATCAAACTCACCACTGACTCAATGAACAGATTGGTGGATAACCTTGACACGACACCTCAAGAAAAAAAGATCATTTTGCTGGACCATGATAAGGAGTTGGAGCCCTCGGGACCGAGCAAAAGGACTAGAGGGGACGTGAAGAGGAAGTTTGAAACCATCTCCCTGGATCACAAGGAACAAAAGAAGGTGGGAATGGAAATGTCCCAGTTGGAGCTCGAGGCATCTGATGTACTCAAGGAACTGACTTAGTGTGCTCTATGTTTTCCTTTTTGTTTAATGTTTTGGTGTGTTCAATCTGTCGTTGTCATTTTGTTGACCTTTTAGGCTAACTTTTCCTATGTTTATCTTAAGGGTATCATTTTGTTTGAAGGTTATGTTTTTCCTCTGAACTCTACTCTATGCGTGTTGATAATATTTAATGTTCTCTTTTTGTTGAAAGGGTTTCGGGTCCCTTCATAACCTATTTTTACCATAATCAAAAACATTGAAAGTGGAACACAATATTGCACTTTCATGTAGATAATTTAAAGTTAAATTTAAATTGTAGCTATGATTGTTTTTACTTATATTATAGAAGCTACTCATTACATATATTTCTTTCCTTTACATTTTCCAATAGAGCATATGTGTCAAGGATAGTGAACACAAAATAGCTTAAGTTGGTTTCATTAATCCATAGTTATACCTCATTTATTTTTGTGCATGATATTTACTTTATATGCATGGTTGTGAGTTTTCATATACTTTGAGATGTATTTTCAGTGTAGGATTCACATAAACCTAAAATTACCTGAAGAAATGTCGTGCTTAAATTAGCATAGTTGTGCAAATTTCCATTGAATATGGATTTATTTTGATGGAATGAATTAATATAAGTAAATAATTAAATATGGCATACTTTTTTGCTAATTTTGGATCCTACCCTAATCCATATCTATCCCCAGTTACACTCATGTACCAAAAAGTACATACATTTGACCTTATCCTAGCTCTATCTACCCATGCTCCCACACATTCACCTTAGCATCAATTAGCATCTTCATGCATTCGAGATTCTACATCCTTTATCTAAGGCAAAATAAATAATCAATGAGTTGATTCTATATGGTGCATGACTAACCTCATATTTAATTTTCAACAATTAGACTATTGAATCATGCCCCTTCATTTTAGTTGTGGGGATCCTAAGTTGGTACATATTTGTTTGATTATTCCTATGTTAGTGTTTAATGACATTTAGCTAGACATTTAAACATCGTCAAGTAACATTTATCATCTATAAGACAAATAACATTTTATTAGGACCACTAAAATGAGTCACTATTTACATCAAAATCATCTAGGGTATTGCATACTTTAGCTTAATATCTTTGATCACTCACCAAAGGTCGCAGGCTAGTAAAAGGTGTTGACTAAGGGAGACATTACCCCTTGTAATGCAACATTAGCATGCACTAGAAAGTAAAGTAAACCAAGTCATAAAGTACACAACTATCAAACTCAATCTTACAAAGTTAAGAATTATTCCACAATTCAATACACTTTCATGGAGTGTGTGCAATCTATTACACACGCAATGTAGATCTTATGTGAATATAATTCATATTTTATAGTTCCCATTTAATCACCTCATCAAGAATAAAACAATTTGAGTCGAAGAAGAATAATACAATTGGACAATCAAACTAATAAAATCACCTTTTTCTAAAATTTAACAAAATAGTGATATAGTCAAAATATAAGAAAACATCAATAGCCCTTGGTTTGCTGGTGAAGTTGAATGGTTTCAATGAGACAGCTAAGGATCAAATCTTATAAAGGGTCCCCGACACCACCTGAAGGGATGAGGACATGATCATACTTTTGGTGGAATGGAAATCCCTTAGCCCTTGACTATTAGCCAAAGATGTTCAACCTATAACTTATGTGCCTATATAATTTATTTTTGAGCCTATAAGCGTACTCGACTAAATCTTTATAAATGTAATCACATACTCTAGCAAACATACTTCCGAATAAATCGCAGACAAAAGAAATAACCCAAAAAAAACATACAAACTATTTTGTCAACCATCCAATATTAAATCATAGCTTCTCCATCTATCTAACAAACACCCTGGTAGACGTCTAAAGCCGGTTCGAAAGGGCCGGTCGCAGCTACTTGCGTTTGTTGTAATGCATTTGTTATAAGTATACAGTTATTCCTCGACAAAGCAAGAGGAGTCGTCTTTGAGGGCCAAACCTCCAAGTGGCGACCAGGGAGAACACCAGAGAATTTTATATATATAACAATTATATACCATTTGACGTATTCTAATTGTCATCTTTTTCTACGCAAAAAAACCCAAATGCAATTCTACAAGAAATCTTGGTAAGAAGAATGGACGAACGATCCCGGGTATCAAGACCAGAAAATCTAAACATTCCAGGGAGGTTGAACATGCCTTCCATGGCGGCCGCAGCTGCTCTGCCTGCAAACATATCCCCAACGTCCCTCGTTCAATCCCTGATTCAACAGTCTCGCGACATTGCAGGCATGGAAAAGCCAAAGATCTTCCAAATTCAAAACGTGGCGACCATTACCAGAAGAATCAAGCTGCTCTCAGTGCTATTCGAGGAGATTAAAGACACAGACATCCCGCTGCCTCCCTCTGCAATCCTATGCCTGAGAGAACTTTCGATAGCAATACAGAAAATCAAGCTCACGATAGAGACATGCAGGAAGCGGAGCAGTGTATGGAATCTCATGGAAAACGAATCCGTCTCTTTACTGTTGCATGAAATGACGACGGAAATCGTAAAAGCCCTAGATTTTCTACCGCTTCGGCTCCTGGACGTGACAGCGGATATCAAAGAACAGGTGGAGCTGGTGCACAACCAGGCCAGGAAAGCGAAACCCTTTGTCGATTCCGAAGACGAGAGGCTCAGAAACGAACTAATCGATCTGATGAAGAGCTTCGAACAGAGAAGAAGCCCCGACATGTACAGGCTTTCCCGCGTCTTTGACCGCCTAGGGTTCAAAACCCCGGGGGATTACCAGGCCGAGCTGGGAAAGCTACACGAGGAAGTAACAGTACAAGCAGGAACAGGCGGCGTGGTCGTGGTTTCGACTCTGAATAACATAATCGGCATGCTGTTGTACGCAAAATGCGTCATATTTGGTGTCGTGCAAGAAGAAGAGGACCTGGCGCCCTGTTCTCCAAGCTTCTCGGAAGCCTCCAGCTCAGGGTTCACAGATGGCCGGCAAAAGCTCACAGTCCCGGACGAATTCAAGTGCCCGATTTCCCTCGATCTGATGAAAGACCCCGTGATTGTAGCCACCGGGCACACATATGACCGGATTTCGATCTCCCAGTGGCTCGAATCGGGCCACTCCACTTGCCCTAAAAGCGGCCAGAAGCTTCTTCACCTCGGCCTCATCCCGAACTTCGCACTCCGAAGCCTGATTGCGCAGTGGTGCGAGGACAACGCAATCCCGTTTGACATAAACCCTAATAAATCCGGCGGAAAACCAGGCAAGGATCACATTTCCGGCAGCCAGGCTGCCCTAGAGGCGATCAAAATGACGGCGGCTTTTCTCGTCGGGAAGCTGGCGACGGGATCGCCGGACATTCAGAGACAGGCAGCGTTTGAGCTCAGATTGCTCGCGAAGTCAGGGATGGACAACCGCCGGTGCATTGCAGAGGCAGGCGCAATTCCGTTTCTCGTCTCGCTACTCAAATCAAAGGACGCCAGAACGCAGGAAAATGCCGTCACGGCGCTTCTGAATCTTTCAATTTACGACAACAACAGGATTCTCATAATGGCGGCGGGCGCATTGGATCAAATCATCGAAGTTCTGCAGAGCGGAGCGTCAATGGAGTCCCGTGAAAACGCCGCCGCCACGCTTTTCAGCCTTTCCGTCATCGATGACTACAAAATCACAATCGGAAGCCGCCCAAAAGCAATACCGGGTCTTGTAGGGCTTCTCAAACAGGGAAGTTCGCGGGGCAAAAGAGACGCCGCAACGGCTCTTTTTAATCTGTCACTCTATAATGGAAATAAGCCGCTGGTGGTGGCGGCCGGCGCTATACCGATTCTTGTTGAGCTTCTTACAGACGAAAGAGCCGGCATAACAGACGATGCTCTTGCTGTTCTGTCAATTTTGGCTGCTTCTGTGGACGGATTGCGAGCAATCGGTCAGACCACCGCCATTCCTGTGCTGGTTGAGCTTCTTCACCTCGGGTCCCCCAAGGGGAAGGAGAATTCCATTTCGGTGCTTTTGGCTCTCTGTAAGAGTGGCGGCGAAGAAATGGTGAATCATTTGTTGATGATTTCTTCCAGTATTCAGAGCCTGCAGAGCTTAGCCGCCGCCGGGTCCGTTCGTGCCAAGCGCAAAGCGACCTCCCTTCTCAAAATCCTCAGTCAGTATGAAAAGAAGCTTGCTGTTGTTAATTTACACTGACCCCTCAACCGGATGGATGCCTGTATGAAATGTTAAAAGTTGTGAGTGAATTGTTACAGTGATTTTTGTTTTCCCTTTATGTAAAGTTTCTTCTTTTGTAAAGAGTTGAGGTCTGTTCATGCATTTCACCGTGTTTCTGAGAACATTACCAGATTTCTTATTTGTTGATTGCCGAATCAAGCCTGTTAAATGGATCTTGCTTGGTTAAATGGTCTTGGTTGTGTTGGTGTAGTTTAACTGGTTGAATTCGATTGACCTGTTCTTTAAATTGTATTGTTTATCAAGATTCGAAATCCTCAAATAATATTGTAATCAAAATAAAGATGCTAATATTTATGTACTATTTAAAAAGTTTAGAGTAATAAAATAAAGAATTGGCAACGGAGCTATAAAGTTATATTGCTCTACTCTCAATTTTAACTTGTGATGCATGATAACTTTGCTTCCCTCTGACTTAGGTTTTCAGGGCTGATTTTCATTATTTGATCAGAAAACTTCCTAGTCGTGCATTAACTGTTCAAAGCATGCGTTTGCTATTTCTAATCTACCCCATAACTATTATCTTACGACCAAATAAATGAATTTGAAAAGTTTTTGGATCTATAGTTTTAGATAAATTGACTTTCGTTTGTCTTCCAATCAACATTTTTCATTATATTCAATGAGATATCGTCTGAAAGAGAAGAGTGAATCTGATATTAATTGAAAACTAAACGCAATTGAGTTCAGAAACGCTAACTTACTTAATATACGCGTAGACTGCGTAAAACTAATACCAGCTGTATAGTTTTGTTCAAAAGCTTTTGATGGAGTGTGAAAACCTAACTCTTCTAACCAATACTGACAAAATAGTCTCGTTTGGGATATAAATTGCGGGTTGAAAGAATTGGGAGAAAAACTTATACATTAGCATTCGTCTGGAGCTTCAAAGATCTCTAAGCCTCTTGTAGCTTGACATAACCAAAATTTAAAGCTGTTTATGTCCCTCTTGTTCTGATATAGCGAGCTTATTTTGTAACTAAAAGTGTGGGTTGAACTTCCACGTCTGCAGATCGCTGATCAAATGATACAATCTTCCCATTATTCTAAATCAATATTCTTAGATATAGCTTGTTTCTGGAATGAAGCGAGCACAGCCGGTTAAATTTGTTATAAGCTTTCTGGAGCAGTTTTAACTTTGAATTGAATTGGCTCTCTTAGCTAGATGGAATGCAAATCATTCAATTCCATTCATATCAAATTTCGTAGTTAATGGATATGTATTTGACTTCTAAATTGGAGGAAGCGAAAGGACCAGAAAAAATAGCAGTAAAGATCGTTGTCTTCATACTGAAATACAATATCGAATTTATATCTTAATGCGTACGCTAGAATTGATAAATTTTTAATCTATACCCAAGAATTTCCTTCTCGAGTACAAATAACTAGCTGGTGCTTTGACAAGGGAAATGCAAATGTTTGGCTGATGGAAATATCTGCATATTATGAATTCTGCGATAGATATTGGGGATGTGTTCTTAGCAATTGCGAAGTATATCATTCTAAGAATTACCCAATGGAAAAATAGAAGCGAACATCGTGGGAAGGTGTGTATTTCTAGATGCTTCAAAAAAAAAAAATGTTTTCCTGTCGATTAACACTGTTCTTGTACCCAGATTAATGAAAATCTGAACGTACTTCGTAAATTTTGCTTAATTGTCCATATTCTAATCTGACGACACATTATTGACGACACATTATTCCAAAAGTTTGATTGATTTTTGATAAAAAAAAGTTAATGAGTAGTAATAAAATGTTCGCGTAGGGTGGCAATGGATTTTATATTTTCCTCTATTGAGTTGGGCTTCTCCTTGTTTATCTTAATGTATAATAGTTGTTAATGATGTGTTCTAACTTATTTTTGCAATGGTCTATTTAGGAAAAAAGAATACAAATTATTATTTTGGACAAGCATCGGAGAGAATTCTATTTGCAATTTATCAACAATGATATTTGTGAATTAATTAACTTTTAACATTTGTTATGGTGTTAGGTGTTGAATAGTCTTGGATAACTGACAAGGGGGTGAATCAATTATCATAAAATAATTTTGATTAACTTAATCAATTTGGTGCAAACTTAATTCAACCAGACAAACATGAAAGATATAAACTTCACAGTACAAAGGAACACCGAACACAATGAACACCAAATTTACGTGGAAAACCCAAGATTGAGAAAACCATGAAGAAACTAATTCTCCTGAATGTGAACACCGGTTAACGTGACTTTTACAAAGGCTCACTGTCGGTATGCTCAATGCAGGTAAGGCTCATTGTCGGTTGTCTCACTGTCAGTCAGACTAATTGCCCTAAATACATAAACCATCTATCATAGTCAAAAATTGACCGACTACCGAAACAAAAGATAATGAGAAATGATTCCACTACTGAGATACTTCACACCAACTCCAATACAAAAGAGTAATCTTCTATCACTGGTTGCATACAATTGCACAATGATGTATGAATATCTTCACTTCAACTTCACATCACTCGCATACATACATACATCTTCATTGAACAATAATCATCCTCCATACATACCGTTTCACTCATCCATGTCAACCGCACACCCAATCAATTATCATTTTATAAGTCAATCACAAATAATTTGAAATAGGTTGTACCAAGACAATCTCGTAGTGGGAGAAATAAAATGTGGACCATACTAAAATCTCCTTGCTCAATGTAACACGCTCACCACTTATCACATTGTCTGAAGCCACCGAATAAGAGCTATATGTTATAATGCCTAATATGTTGTTGAACCACAATTACCAATAACCAGATAGGATCGAGCCCAAAATAAAGTGTCTCAATACGTTACAAAATGAATGGGAACAAGACAAATACGGTTGAATATCAAACATTGTAGCACATCATTCAAAGCACACTAATTTTGGGTCACCAAAGCCAAATAGAACTACAACTGAATATGTTGACATCAATGACAACCATTAATGACAATAATAATAATCAAAATCACATTCTAAGAATCTCCCCCTTAGTCATTGATGGCAACATTCATCAACGATAAAAAAAATAAAGAATGTCAGCATTTTAATATCCTCTTCTTCTCTACCTTTGACAACAATGACAAAGGATAAAACTCCCGCTGAAAAAATTACTCCGGTCCCCCTAAGAGGAATTCACCAAGCAATGATCCAGAAAAGAATACGCATATAATACCCTAAACTAATGCACACCCTATGTATATTAGTTATTACTAGGAAGCGAAAGAACCCCAAACTTCTACTGAGATATTCAAAAGTGTCCTTGCACAATGGTTTAATGAAAATATATGCAATCTGCTCTTTTGTAGGTACATATTCAACTCTTACTTCACCGTACAAAACTTGTTCCCTCAAGAAGTGATATCTAATGGATATATATTATGTTCTAGAATGTTGTACCAAATTCTTAGAAATTTTTATTGCATTATGACACAGAATTGATATATGTTCATCAAATGTTATGCCAATATCCTTCAATGTCTATTTCATCCAAACTACCTGAGTGCAACATGAAGATGTTGCAATACATTCATCTTTAACAGTAGATAATGGCATTGAATCATGTTTCGTACTTGACCAAGAAACCAATCGGTAGCCAATAAAATAAGCTCCCCCACTTGTACTTCCTCGGTTATCAACACAACCTACCCAATCTGCATCATTATAGGTAGTCAAAGTGAAATTTGAATCTTTAGGATACCATAATCCAAATTCTTTTATCCCTTTCAAATATCTAAATATCATCAATGAGGTTCATTTCTATATCAGCGATGATAAGGCTCGTGATAGGAGCTACGTGGCTCATTGTTTCAGCATGTTTTCCCACAATCTTGCGAATCGCGGGATAAATACTTCACAACACTAGATCTGGTATGATGGGTGTTCGAGTAGGTACAAATTTTTTTCATGTGTGTGTGTGTATATAAATTTATTTAAGTTAAATGTTCACGTGTGTGTACATATGTATGCATGTAACTTTAAATTGTGCAGGTCAATTTAATTCTGCAAAAGCCTTTAATTGGTTAGCCATGCAACATGCTAGACACAATGTTAAGTTATTTTGGAACTTATTTGAAAGTGGACATGGAAAAGGAGAGCATGATGGAGCGGGAGCATGTGTGAAGCATACACTCTGACAACAAGAACTTCAAGGTATGTATACATTTGATATTCAACTTGTTTATAGTTTACTATATGTACATGTGTGTTCTTTAATCTTCATTTTCTAGGAATAAACTAATTATATGCGTACTAAATTGTTAATTATATCTAGGTAACATGATAGAGAATGCAAATAAAATTGTTGAATGGTGTTGAAATCATTTCGCTGCTCGAGACACAGAACACAATAAACGTTACTTTTGTGAAGTGGAAGGTATTTAAAACTTTCATTTTTCAAACTCAAATTCTAAAAATTAAATTATCTAGGTCACATGTGTTTGAAATTTGTTTGTCTATATATAGCATGTTCATGCATTTCACATTTGCATAATTGAACTGAGAGATCTGACTTTAATTTATTTAATATTTATAATTTGTTCAAATATCAATTGATCTAATCCTTACAATTGTCAATCAAATGTTGGAATTAGAAGTTTCAAGTGATGACTACATGATAACACAAGCCTCCACTAATTCAACTAAGAGATAAATCATGCTTTTGTGAAGATTGTGTTAACAACACAATGAGTCAATGTGTTAATATTGCAAATGGATATGTTTCACAATGGGATCAAAAAGAGTTAATCAGAATGCCTCCTTATGAAGATGATCAAATGGATATGTTTCACAATGGGATCAAAAAGAGTTAATCAGAATGCCTCCTTATGAAGATGATGACAATGACATAGAAATCCATGATCCTATATATTCAGCTGATTATGAACGTGTTTATGATTTAGTCGTTACAGGTGTGTACTAACATACATGTATGTACATATATATGTTTTTTTATTTACAGATTATATATATAATTTATTATATATATA
>MU224554.1:4091238-4110808 GCA_018584345.1 Thuja plicata
AAGAATGAAGAAGGTGTAGATTATTATCTACTAAGATGCACCAAAGAAAAATACAAGTTGCCACAAGAAATTTTTGATGGTGATGGACAACAATATCCAACTGGTTCAGTTGTTATTGAAGGCACCTATTATCAACAAGCTAAGATCGACAAAAATGGATTTCAATTTATTGAATAAATGCGTGGACAGAGAGTTCTACATTATAGTCACTTGGTTATAGCGACAAAATTGCAGTTTGAGACTGTGCCAAAAAAAGGATGTGGAAACCAAAAGTGGAAGTTGAGTATTAAAGAACATGAAAAACTTTTGGAGACAATAAAGGATAGAAAGGATCTAGACTACATGTATTAGGATCTATAAATGATTTGAAATTCATGATTAGATTGAAATTATATTGATTAGGTTTTGAATTTTAATTGTTTAGACCAAGGAACTTGATACTTTTTTCAATTGATTAGATTAGATCAACTTTATCTATATATCGATTAAGGTTGTTTGGATTGATTAATAAATTGATTATAGATTGTTTGAAATTATCTATTGGTTAGGTTTTGAATTTTCTTTAATACTTTTTTAATACCTTTCAATACTTTTTTCGATCGATTAGATTTTGAATTATTGATAGTTTGGTTTGGAATTTATTATTTATGTTTCTAGATAAAGATACTTTGTTCAAGTTCAAAAATTGTGTGTACACTAGTGTAATTTTTAGATAAATTAAATCTATGGATATTAGAAATTGATTATCTATTGATTAGGTAAATCAAACTTTAATTGATTAGACCTTTCAATATTTTTTCAATTGATTAGATTAGATTGATTTTAGATAGGGCTTAAGGGTGTGCATAATAGGGCTTAAGGGTGCATAATAAATTGATTAAAGATTGTTTGAAATTATCTATTGATTAGGTTTTGAATTATTGATAGTTTGGTTTGGACTTTATTATTTCTATTTCTAGATCAAGATACTTTGTTCAAGTTCAAAAATTGTGTGTACACTTGTGTAATTTTTAGATAAATTAAATCTAATGATATTAGAAATTGATTATCTATTGATTAGGTAAATTGAATTTTAATTGATTGGACCTTTCAATAATTTTTTCAATTGATTAGATTAGATTGATTTTAGATCAATTTTAAGGTCGTTTAAAGATTGATTAATAAATTGATCTTAGATTGTTCAATTAGATTGTTGTGTTGATTAATTGATTATACTAGATTGGTAATTTAGATTGATTTTAGAAATTGAAGAAAAGGTCAAGATTACTTAGATTGATTAGGTATGTTGATCTTCTAGATTGAATTTATATTGATTAGGTTTTGAATTATTTTCAAGTTTGAGAAAATTTGTAATTTGTAGGGTTAGATACTACATGATCATCAAATATAAATTTCACATGTACATATAGATCACAAACATAAATGTCCATACATATTTATACATCTAGAAACGTTAAATGAAAATCAAACATGTGTAAATTAATGCAAATGTCTATATCAACGCAAAACACATACATATCAATGTAAATGGACCTATATATCAATGTAAATGTAGATATATCAACGTAAAACACATGTATCAATGTAAATATTTATATATCTATCAATGTAAAACATGTATTAATGTACAAATATCTAGATATCAACATAAAACACACATGTATCAATGTAAATGTCTATAGATCAACGTAAAACATGTATCAATGTAAATGTTTGTACATCAACATACAAAACACATATATCGATGTAAATGTCTATATAACTATAAATTATACATATCAATGTAAAAGTCTATAAATCAATGTAAACATTGTATATAGTGTTAGAGTAAACAGGTATTTTCACTTATTAATTTAAAATCATTATAGATTTAATTATTAAGTCACATTTTCACTTATTAATTAAATCATTATTGATTTAATTATTAATTCACCTTTTTATCTCTAGTTCACTTAAGCTAAACTTTGGGCATGCAATAATTTTATTATTATTATTATTCATGCAACCTAGGTTTCTCCACCCTTCTTAGGGTTTTGATCTCTTTTATTAGGATTGATCACTTTGTAATTATCA
Source organism: Thuja plicata (assembly GCA_018584345.1). Classification (NCBI taxonomy): domain Eukaryota; kingdom Viridiplantae; phylum Streptophyta; class Pinopsida; order Cupressales; family Cupressaceae; genus Thuja; species Thuja plicata. The sequence goes on from MU224554.1 coordinate 4,093,312, forward strand.
ATTCTTTTCTAATTCCCTCATTTCTCTCTCTGAATGAATATTTTTCATCTTTCAGATTTATGTGAGTTTTGTCTCCATTTTTTGCCTTTGTGACAAGTATTTTGTTGTAGGTGATCTTGGCTTATTAATTCTTGAAATTCTAACATGGCATCAGAACCACTCTAGAGAAGCCTGTTCTTAGGTTTTTTAAAGATTTTATGGAGCTTCAAGGTTTTCAATTTTTAGATTTGTTTGTGTGGATCTAGAGGGAATTTTTTATTCGGAGTACTTTGGACACAAACCGACCTTACGGATGTGCTCAAAATGCCCCAAAACCCCTATTTCCATATAGGGAACATCCAATTTGGACAAAGTTACCATCTGAGGACAAAAAAAAATTGCATGTGCCCATTTTTTGGGCACAAAAATCAAGGCAGCGAACAAAAAAAATGTATGATTTTTGAAGCGGTGGACAAAAAAAAAATTATCTTTTTTCAAATCATTTTTTTGGTACCTCCGCCGGTTTTGACCTCCCATTGGTGTTTTGCTCATAACTTGAGAAAACAGAGGCATTTTTTGCCAAACGAGATATCATCGGAAAGATGGTTGCGATCCAGACCTGATTTTCTAGGTTTATTTTTCTTATTTTTCTTTCTTGCAGGGTTTTTCCAGTCAAATTTAGGGTTCCATTTTGCACTCTATTCGCCATATCTTGCTCCTCCGGACTCTATTTTTTGACTTTCGCATGGCATCAGAAAGTTGGTTCCGCTCTCCATCTTCTTGTATGGGTCTCATTACCAGAATCTTAAATTCAGGAATATTTTATTCAGTTTTTAGCATTTTTGCATTCTGGTGGATATATTGGATGTTTCAGGTCCTGGGATCATTTGTTGTGCATGGGATGACTCCTTGTTAGTTGTTACATATGTTTCTATATCTTTCAGTCATTCCTAGATATTGTATACATCTTTTTTTGTAGCATTTCTTTTTTGCAAACACACTGAGATAAAGTGTCATCTTGCATGCTTGGGATCCCACACATTTTGTGCCTGAATGTACTCGCACTATATTATAAAGTGTCATGGGCAGTTGGAAGTACCTTTGTCAAGTGATGTTTCCTTCCACAACATTAGCCTCATGTGTGTCATGCGAGTGATCATCCTTGACATCATACTTTATTTTATGTTTGTACGTTCTTCATCATGCAGTGTTTATTGGCAGTCTAACTCAGTGTATCTGTCATGCCTCTCATGTATCAGCATTATGGGGGTATTTCCTATTGGTTCTATATGCTTCCTTGGTTCGATGGAGTGAGCTATATTTACATTTTATGTTCCTATATACTAGGCGGATGCAGTGGCTGGTACCTATGCATTTCGGTGAGATGGATCATCTACCATATGGACACTCTTTTTCATTCCAATTTTGGAGGCTTCAGACTTGGTATTTTTTTCCACTGTATCTTCGAGTTCTGATGTTTTCCTTGTTTGACATCCTGATACAAGTAGTGTCATTTGAGGGCACTCATACTGATTACAATAGTTCTTTGATAGTGTTCGCAACTTTATGCCTCAAAGGTGTTCTACATGTTCTTATTTTGATCTGCTCTTCAGAATTTTGTGTTTTTCCATCTATATCTTTGAGTTCTGATGTTTGCCTTGTTTTCCATCCTGATTCAAGCAGTATCTTTAGGGCACTCATGCACATTACAGTTTTCTCTACCTGATCTTTGTTCCTATTTTTTGGGACTTTCCCTAGTTTGGAGGCTTCTTCAATCCTTCACTAGGCTTCATCTCTTTTTGGAGAGGGGTTTTTTCCACTGGGTTTTCTCCTTTTCTCCTCTTTATAGAGATTTTTTGTACTTGGGTACCTGATCAGGCCTTGTTGTCAGGACTCATTTCCTACTTTTAGTAGTTGTTTCTAGGTTTTTAGTTTTTCCCTAAGTTTATCTTGAGGGGGGGTGTTAGAGTAAAAAGGTATTTTCACTTATTAATTAAATCATTATTGATTTAATTATTAAGACCTTTTTATCTCTAGTTCACTTAAGCTAAACTTTAAGCATGCAATAATTAATTCTTTTATTAATTATTCATGCAACGTAGGTTTCTCCACCCTTCTTAGGGTTTTGATCTCCTTTATTAGCATTGATCACTTTGTAATTATCAATTCTTTTGTAATTCCCTCATTTCTCTCTCTGAATGAATATTTTTCATCTTTCAGATCTATGTGAGTTTTGTCTCCATTCTTTGCCTTTGTGACAGGTATTTTGATGAAGGTGATCTTGGCTTATGAATTCTTTGAATTATAACATATAGATCACAAACATCAATGACTTCCATCACCACTGTGTCCAGGCCTATGTGGATTCTCGTCCTACAGGACCTAAGTCTGTATGTAAATGTAACAATTTACAAATTTAATTAATATAATGTCAAGCTTTTTTTAAATGTACATTTAAACTTAACAAATAAATTATAAATAATTTAAATTATTTTACCTCTGTATCCTCATGAATCAGATCAGTAGACTCCTCTAAATCTCCAAATGCGGCAGCCATCGTAGTGTCTTGTACCTGGTTCAAATTAATTTAAATGTCTGTGTGTGTGTGTGTGTGTGTGTGTGTGTGTGAGAGAGAGAGAGAGAGAGAGATTACTTGATTGTTCTTGAATCTTGAAATTAAATGGTTTCTTACGTGTTGTAATGCACATCCAATTTAGATAACTCAGAAGAGTGTAAGGACAAAACATTAGGATCAATGGCCTCATCCATAAACAAATCTGAGAATCCCGTGTGAAATAGTGACATCATATTTTTCTAGTAGGGGACCTTGTGTATATTGTCAAGGCAGTGTAAGATCATCCACACTCTGTCGTGGAGCTCTAGGATGTATCTAGACCTCGTCATGTCTAGAAGTACCTGCCTCTGCATCTCACATCCCTGACTAATCCATGTGGAGGATCTTGCCTGGTCTCCTCTAATGAATGTATGAATATCATGTGGAGGAACCCCATGTGTCGTAGAAATGTGTTGGTAAGCTACCAGGAGATCACTGACTAAAATGGATCTCATGTCACGCAAACGATCCTCTGATAGTCATGTTATCTAATATGGTGTGGGAAGATCAAATCGGATAAAGGATCATAAAATGGAAGTGGGTGATCCCACAATAGTGGGTTACACTTTTTTTCCTAAACAGACATTGTGTTAGAATAGGTAGACACCTATTCTCCCAAGAACACCTGCATGCATAACCCTGTCACATGGAAGAAGCAAAGAACAAAAGAAGAAAAATCTATGGAGGCCAAAAGACCAGAGACATCATATGCACATGAAATAATATATTATTAACAATATGTTTCAATCTAATACAATGCGATGTGAAAACTCCTTATGAAAAACAAAGAAGTGAATCCTTATAAAAGGAATCACGAAACCCTAAAGGTGAAAACCCTAAGGAATAATAAGATGCCTAAGTTTAACTTAAGCATAGAGTATAATAGACTAATAATTAAATTAATTAATTATTAGCTATAATATGACAACTCTAACACATTGAAGTCTACATTTTGAAAAAAAACTTTCAGATTCAGATGCATATTTTCGTTAAACTGTTTGAAATCAGAAGATGAAGTAAACTAGAGTCTTTTAGGATTTTCTGTCTAGATTTTAAATAGATTTTTTTCTTTTTTTTTGAATTGATTTGAATGGTTTTTTTTTTCTCCCACAAAAACTGCTATGTTGGTGAAAATGTCATTTTCAAAAAGTTACATTGACTTCATAGAGCATAACTTTTTGTCTAAAATAGATATCAATGCGCTTCTTTCAAATTTGGTTTTGTAACATCCATACAGAGGGCATGCAATTGGTTTGATGACATTATCATGGTTATTAAATATTTTATGAATGTTTGAACTAGAATAAACCATAATTTTGACATACCTTGACTGTATAGGTCATAACTTGTGTATTTATCAAAATTCAAAAAAAAAATTGATAGAAAGTAGACTCAAAGACAGAGGGCACTATTATTTTTCAATTTTTTTTCTCTTTTATACTATTTTTCATTGAACGTCAGACTTGAAGGTTTATATTTGATAAAAAAACCTACATCCGATGCACGTCAAAAAACATAGACCTAATTAATTCAAAAATTGTCAAATCTATATTCTTTAGAAATCTCATTCAGAGTACTTGTGCGATGCAAAAGGATGTCTCCTTATTCTTCCATTTGAGCCATGCACTTGAGCCCGGAAGCCATGAAAACTTTAGATTTGTGTCAACCTTTGCAGATGGCATCTAACCAAAGACTCTTGATAAAAACTACTTTCGATAGAAAGTAGTTTCGATCGAAAGTAATTAGTTTGGATCAAAACCACTTTCTATCAAAATTAATTAACTGGAATTTCCCCTAATCAAGTACTTTCAATAGAAAGTACTTTCGATCGAAAGTACTTTCGATAGAAAGTACTTTCTATCGAAAGTACTTTCTAAATCCGCCTACTTTACAAATTTCAGGAGGAATTGCTTCCTCTGAAAAAGTGTAACCCACTATTGTGTTGTAGAAATGTGTTGGTAAGCTGCCAGGAGATCACTAACTAAAATGGAGCTCATGTCATGCAGATGATCCTCTGATAGTCGTGTTATCTCATATGGAGTGGGAAGATCAAATCGGATGTAAGGATCATAAAATGGACTAGAAGGATCAACACATGTGCTCATCCGGGATCTGAGCATGTACCTACCCACATGATCAGATGACAACTCATCAACCTGAGTCGCGATGGTGAAAATGCTAGAAAACATATCTACACATGCATCCTCAGCTGTAGCCTGTCCAGCTCCAGTGTAGGTCTCCAAACCTTTTGGAAGAACCAAAAAAATTTGACCCACCAATTCCCTCTTACTAGGGGGTTGTGATAAATCAATCCATCTACACTTATCCTTATATCTCCCCCGAACCTGACTAGCATGTGGAGGCAAATCTATGTAATCAACATCGTAACCCAAATAGAACTCTGCAAACAATTGTTTGCAGAAATATAGGGGCACCTCATCCTTTTGGGACCACATATGATGGACCGCCAACCATCTCAGATATATAAAATGGCATACTAAGTCATCTGTACATTTTGTGACGTTGTATGCTCTAACCACCCTCCTATCTATGTAATGGGTTCCAAACATGTTCTTAACCTGAATAGCAGAAACATCTGAATCAACTACCCTCCAACCCATTGTACCTGTGACAGTGCTAGAGAGGCTTTGGTAAAAAGCATCAATAGATGTATCATCATATGGATTGTATGAATCAACCTTGTCAATCATACTCATCAACTCAGTGTGAATGGATGTCAATTTCTCCCTGTTAGGGAGTATAGCACAATTTTGCAATGTTCACTCTAGCGTAGCTAGAGTGGCATGCATCCTCGAGATAGTCTCATGTCTAAGACTATCTTGACTATGTGGGGTACCATGCTAGTCAGAGGATGCTCGTGAGGCCTAACTATTATGAATGCTAGGATCTGAACCATTAGAAACCATGTGACACAAATGTAATATAGATAAAAACTGTTCATTGCAAGTGGACACATACATGTGTATATTCAATATAAAATCAATATATATACACATGTGTTGAAAAAGAACATGTTTCAATAAATTAAAAACTATCTATATATTTAATACACATGTGCACACGTACATTTGAAAATAATTTCAAATAAATTAAATTTTTCCATAATTTATCTAACTTTTGAGATACATACTTCAAATGAAAACATTTAAATTCAAACATGTTAATTCATGTGCATTTACATATAAATTAAGAACATTTAAAAATTCTTCAACATGCAACACTTTTGAACAAAAGTTCATAAATTTTAAACAAGTCAAATTGCATATATATCATCTATACATCTCTTTGAACATAACATAAATAGAAATTTAACATACATGTCCATATGAACAAAAAATCCATCCATTGCATCCCCATAAGCATAAATATATATAACATTGGCAACCTCATGAATTATGGAAATCTAATTACATCAAACAACCTAGTACAAGATTTAGGGTTTTGTTATGTACTAATTTTGAAAGTTGTACATAATGAAAATCTAGAATGATATTTGTGACAAAAATATTTTACATGGTGGACTCTCTTAATAATAGTCATGTATCCTAAATTAATGCCTAAATTTACTCTCTTTGATCATCTCTTCAAATGGTGTACAAGAACAACTCTTTTATGTCACATTACATTAGGTGATATATATATATATAAGCCTAGATTAATAGATTAATTCTTTTTTACAATCCCTTAAGTGACCTAAGACTATCTCTTTTTACGTCACATAACTAATAGTGATTTAAGATCAAAATATACAATTGTTAATAAAGATAAACATGTGCACATCCCCATTGAATATATTCATGTGTCCATCTAAACAAAAATATTCCACTCATTGCATTTTACATCCATATTACACGATTTATGTGTTTTTAGGTTTGGGTTTAGGTTTTGGGTAAATTATATGTTTTTAGGCTTGGGTTTACATTTAAATATTTTAAACTTTTGGGTAAATTATATGTTTTTAGGTTTAGGTTTGCGTTTAAGTTTCAAACTTTTAGGTAAATTACATATTTCTAGATAAATGGGTTTACGTTTAAGTTTCAAAATTTTCGGTAAATTATATGTTTTTAACATCAATAATATAGCCTATAAACAATTATTGCTTAAAAATGAAGAAAAAACAATATACTATAATGCTAAGTGGAAAAACAAGTTCATTTTTTACATATTACATGGAAAAAAATTTAAAAAAAACAAAACAAAACAAAAAAAAGATTTAAAAAAAATTAGGGTCCTCTACCTGGAACTCGGTCGAGTTTTCCCTGAAGCCCCTAACCCGCTGTCTTAGCCCTTCAATGTGCAAATGAGGGGCTCGGTATTCATTTTTTGATATTTAAAATATCCCAGGGGATGGGCTAAGTAGGACTCGACCGAGTCCTACTCGGCCATGTAGGTGCCATTCGGCGTCGCATAGCGCCTACGTAGACTCGGTCGTGTAGACTCGGCCGAGTCTGACTGGTTCAAGTCCCACTCGGTCGAGTCCATGGAGTTAGCCTAAAAGGCAATACTTGATTGTGCTTTTACCCACAACATATGCAAGATTGGTAAATCTGCAACATATATTGGATTGGTAAAGCAACATGGGGACATTAACTCTACCAACACATGGTAGTTTGAATCATAGAAGCAAAAATTTGCAAAAAAAATCTTGATTATACACAATTAATCCTGAATCCTAGAGCTGGCCATTTTTTTCCCTAAAAAAATCATTGACCCAATTTTCAATGACCTTTTTGCATTTAAAGTGCATTAAAATCATATTAAAATCCCTAAAAAAATGGCAAAAATTGTAAAAAATCATTGAAAAATCCCACAAAACCATTAAAAAACTCACAAAATTAATGAATCACTCATAAATAGGGTTGATTCTAGGACGAAAATGAAGTCAATGTAGAATTGGCATGGAAATAAAAAAAAAATTATTAAGTCAGCAAGGAGAGGGCCCTAATCTCATAACAGCAAAGTAAACACTAAGAACCAGCACTGGAATCCCTACTCGGGGCTATTACAATCGAGAGGAAGCAAAAAAACCCCACCCACAAAATTAATCAAAAACCTACACAGACACTTTCAAGGAGATCCTATCACTACTACTACTACTAACCTTAATATTGTCATAGTTTATCATCACCAAACATCTTAAAGAGCTTATGTTTTTCATACTACTACAAAAACTACCAGACTGCATCTTCATAAAGTTTCAATAGTTCAACATAAAGAAACTATATATGAGCTTAAGTTTAAAACTATCATATAACCAAAACAAGGCATCAGAATAGAAAGCAAAAAAACTAACAGGCATAGCTTTCATTAGGCCTAGCAATTCTATCCTAGTCTTTGGAAACAATTTATTATTTGACCCTTTAGTTTTCTTTCCGACCTCTGGAAAACTCTAAATAGAGGAGTGGAAGAAGCAATGGTGGTCATCAACCGAATTTGAAAGAGACCATGAGATGGACATTGTCCCTTGACCCCATTGGGGGTTGCCGCTCCCAAACCCCTACTTTCAAATTTAAAAACAAAAGAAGAAATTGATGGGGAAATTTCGTTGAATCAAAGTTGATATTTTTATACCCACTTTAATGAGTTCTAGTGATAAGGAGTTTTCCATAAGAGATGATAAGAGGCCTCCCTTCACTACATTTTGACATTTTGTACTTGTTTTGATATCATGCTACTCATTGTAATCATCTTTATGATATCTTTGATATAATAGAAATCTTCCATTCACTAATTTGACAATTTTATTTAGCATTCTTATTTCTAATTAGTAATTTGATATTCAATGTTCAAGTATTTGGCATTTGGCATTTGCATGTTTGCTATATATAACACAATGACCCCCTCCCCCCGCCCCTCCCAGCTTGTCCAAATTGAGGCCCTTTATCCCCTCATCATGGAAACCTATCACGTTGTCCCGAAGTCCCCCAAACCCGATATAACACTATATGTTATTAACTCAATTGAAATAAAATTTGTACTACTCCCAATTTACATATGAATTTTATCATACACAAAACAGTTAATAGGTACATTCTAATTCAATAGAGGAGTGACCGAAGGGGGTCTATTTTGAAATTGATTATAGTTAAAACTAGAATTCGTCCATTAAAAAGTGAGTTATACTAGAATCTAGATATATTAAAGAAACCTAGATATTGAAAAGTGAGTTAAACTAGATTCCAGATATATTAAAGAAACCTAGAGATTATTTGTTAACAAGCTTTAAAACTAGCTATCTAGATTATTGATTTAGTTAGTTATTATATTTTATTACCTGTGTTGAGCCAGATCTTTCCAAGAAAAATCAAAACCATGTGTAATGAGAAGAGTTGAATAATTTCAGTGTGCTACGGAAGATGTAGGCAATGAATATATGGAAAACAAGGAACCTGCATGTTCTTTTTAGCTTGCTTGAAAGAAATGAGCAACCAAAATTTAAACACGTAAATTGAACCTACTAAAAGTTTAATAAAGAAATATTTTTTTCACAGTGGCCACGGGCAGAGATGAGATACTTAAGAACCTGGCCATGGTAGACATCAAGAGCTAACGATATTATATCTCCAGAAAAACTTGGCAGTAATAGGTTCATTGAGCTGTTGTTTGTCTTTACTATGTAGTACTCAAACCACTCACAATTTTTTAAATCCTATGAATCTCCCGCTGGCAGTTGCAAATTCTTATAGGAAATAGAAGTTACTGGTAAGAGTGTTTACAGGAATGATCAAATCTCAAGCAGATGACAGGAATTCTAATTTTCTTTCACTTACGAGTAGAGCATAGCAATTAGCAGGTATTAAGTCGAATTCAATAAACTTTTGCAACATTATCCTTGCATGTGCTAAAATGGATATCAACGAAAGCATAATGAAGGGGCGGGGGGGCGGGGGATTTTGTCTGGTATTCTAGTTGGGATTGCTCAGGTAGACAATATGCAAAAAGTGGAAGCATAGAGCGAAGTGTTTGATAGAATACCTCAACCAAATGTATGGCAAGTGTCAAGCAAAAATTTGTAACTTTTGCCAGCACACTGCTTGTCCATGCCAAAACGGAAGCATTAGAATAGGGATTTATCAAAGGATAAAGGGACGGGGGTTTATTTAGGTGGTATAGTTGTGATTGTCCTGGTAGACATACGTGCAAAATGTGGAAGCATTGGACAAGGCACATGAGCGTGAATGCTCTTCTTCAATCAATTGAATCCGTATCTTCTTGATGTTTCCATTTTGCAAGATGTGTTTTGGATCAATTTGGTTTAGTCTGATATCTATTACATAATAACTTACAAATGCTGCTGATATACAAGTTTTAGCTTTATTGGACAGGATTCAAGTAACGATGAAAATATTTGATTAGAAATGCATGGATGACTGTTGTACAAAGGATATATGCAGGGAAGAGCATTATTACAAGAATGTCTCCATGGAAGTCATTGTTCCAGTAGTGGGTGCCCTTGAGAAAAGGATTGGGTTTCTCATACAACTAATAACAGAGACGGATCGCTTCAAATTCATGGGCATGGTGTTGGACACGGTAATCATGTTAAGGTTTAGTCTTCTGATGAATACGCGGCGATTCATCTGAATGTAGAGGCCACTCCATTAAACGAAGATCCGGTAATGTTGCAGTCATTTCCCTAGGGTTAGGAAAACAAATACTGCTGATATAAACGTGGATAGAAAATCCTTTTTCCTGAAAAGAACTTCTTGAGAAGTTTGCACAAGATGACGCCCTTGTGTGACTAGACCTGTGCTATGCGGAAGAAATCGAAAAAAACACCTCTTGCGAGCCTTCTACAGAATACTCTGTGTTCAAATGAAAAATAATTTTAGGGTTTATTGCTAGGAAGGGCAAGTGTATATTTTGGCAATATGCCAAATGCGACTCTTGCCAACATTAACAAAAAAACACAAACACAAATATTGAATCAAAATGCACAGTATCGAGTGAACAAATGGTGAAACCATTGCAAGCAGCTCACCTCAAGATTCTCCACAAATTGTGTCATTCTGCATAGAGGCTTCATTCTACATACATGAGCAAAACCTCAAGTGCCCACCTGCTATGATGTGAACGACATGCAAGCAAACTGTAGAGGCAAAGAAAGAGCACGTACACCGTTTTCAGAACGCCAACTACACTTTTAATGGATACCTTATGAAACTGCTTTTAATTTTTTCTTCTCCTTTCTAACTCGATGGAAAAAAAAAATTTAAAACCTCTAGAAATCAACGCCAGCCAATCAGAATAAACTAAAATTTAGCAAGAAAACCGTCAATTGAATGTCAACAAAATTGAAATCAGCATTAAATAAACTATTAAAAAATAGCATGACCAACCATCAATATTTTCCTAGTTATCTGCCATGTTTAGAAGACTTTGACTTTCAAAATAACACAAATTTGGCATAAGAATTCTATTATTTTAAGGTTCTATAATGTATATTAAAATTTAGCAAGAAAACTGTTAATTGAAAGTCAACAAAATTGAAATTAGCATTAAATAAACTATTAAACAATAGCATGACCAACCATCAATATTTTCCTAGTTAACTGTGATGTTTAGAAGACTTTGACTTTCAAAATAACACCAATTTGGCATAAGAATTCTATTATTTTAAGGTTCTATAATGTATAAGTACATGCTTTATCAATGTTTTTGTATGAATATTTTAAATTTCTCTATATATTTTAATTTTCGCTAGTTTTATATAGTCCTTCTGTCATCCCCAAAATCAGCATAAAAAATTTTCATTTCGAAAACACGTCCCCCTATCCCATACCCATCCATTAAAATTTGTAGTTTCAAAAATTCGTCCCCCATCTTATACTCATCCCTAGAAACTTGGGATAATCTTATTATTTTCCAACTCATTGTTAACAATCATTCAAATATATAACAAAATTTGATGTCTTGTACATGAAGTCAAGAACCTCATTCCAAGACCCTATTTGTACATCCTTAATTTAGAAAGCAAGTGGAATATTCACCCTTATTTAACAATGGCATGATTGTTTTTTATTAAATCAACAGGCTAATGAGGGCTCTAACCCTTACACAACCACAACACAAAAATAAAGGTGTTGGCAAATAGAAGTGAATTTAAAACAAGGTTGAGAACTGACCATTAATAGCACATTGGCAGCACAACTAGTAACCCAAATCAAGAGTGGGAAGCCAACACACTCACAATAGGGGGAGGGGAATGCGAGATCAAGTGATTCTTCCTTTGTCAGCAGACAACAGTCCAAGCAATACTTTCACTAGGGTCCCCACCACACGATAGTGGAACCCCCACTGTGGGACAGTCAACACCAAGAACAGAGTGTTGGCAACACTATACATCAGCCACCAAACGCTGGAGAAGATCAGGAGCAGCAGTTCGAGAAGGGTTTGTGTGGCCAAAAGGGACTGCACCAACAGCGAGAGGTGGACTCAAGTCCACCAAATAAGAGCAGGCCAAAACAGTAGGAGCATCTCCCAGGTGGGATCATCATCAGTTTGTGAGGAATCCTCAAAGGGAGAATCAAAAGCTCAGACAGTCAAATGATCATCATTTGCATCCTTCCACCAAGTAGCAGCACCTTTACAACAATGACATGCTTGTTACTAAAAGTGTATTTGGACATTTCTCTGTCCAAAAGTCAAAATATTTTTCCCTTATGATTGAAATAGGGAGATGATTGCAAGCTATGAGCGTGTGTGTATAGAGTTGATTAGTTTAATATCAAACATTTGATATTGTTTTGATATGTCCCTTGAAATAAAGCTTTTAAGGAAGCTAATTTATTATTTGTGTTGATAGAAACAAAGGTACTAATTTTTTTGTGATGGTACACCTTATAATATAAGTTTTCTTTTGATTGAAACTATATGTGATGTATGGTTTTAAACTAAACAAATATAGTAAAAAATTTTACATGGTGTACCTATTTTTATTAACAAAAAGTTAATTAGTGTTATGAGTATAAAACTTATTTTGTTGTTTTTCATTCATTTTTAAAGAAGTTAGCACAACTGTGACTCAACCCAACAATTCCACCCGTACCTTGCCTTGAGCTTACATTTTTGCCAAGTTGGGATAATGCAAGGGCGAGTTGTCGGGTTATAATGTTGAAGAAGAAATGTTTATGATATATATATATAATACGTGAAACAAAATGTTTAATTAGGTATATGGAATTTTAAAAAAAACTATTATGTTCAAACATTTATTCAATGAGATAATATATATACATCTAAATAAATAAAAAATTACATTGATGAATTAAAAAATAAATTATATACGCTTGATGTTTGGCTCAACTCATGTGTCATAGTAAAAAAGTTAGGTGATAGCATGTTTGCTAGGAGTTGAGCTACATCTTGACCATTTCGAATAAACTCTATATTTACATCGCTCACAAAATAATTAATGTTTTGGAATTAAATGTTACATTCCATGCAGTTGAACTTTGGTTCAACTTATGCATTTATCATAGTAAAAGAATAAGATTATAGTATGTTCAACTAGGAGTTGAGCTATACTTGTCTACTATTACAAGGCTTTCTCTCTATATATGTACATCATCAAGCATTTCAAATGTACATCATCATCTCTAGGAAGAGATTTCACAGCTCAACCATTTCCAAGTTAAAATGAGAATTGTGCAACGTATATTTCCAATGCCAACTTCCACATATTGACATCTCATCAATTATAGGCTCCATCGTGCAACACAAACCTACAACATGATTTATTCAACCAATAGTTAAAGCCAAAAATATGTATTGTTCTACACTATAAGCATGTAAAATAACAGTGTGCACAATAAAAACTTCAAGTTAATACAAAACAACAAATACGAAATGCTTTTATGGAATTCATTTGAAAAACATGAAATAAGGCAAAATATTATTAAATGTCAATTTTTATTCAATAATGAAATAATAAAATGCCTTTTATTAGTTTTATTTATAACTTTGATTATGGAACCTAGCAAGTCATTAGTTCTAAATGAAATATAAAAGTATTTTTTGAAACCTCAAAAGACATTTGTAGACCAATACCTATTTGCAGTATAAAAAAAACCCTTGGAGACAACCAAAACCCTTTTAACCAATTTGTTCTCAATATTTGTATACATGATTTAGCCTTTATCCTTGCAACATATATAAATGTCTACAACTAATTCCTAATTTCCTCTCCTTTTAAGAAGACATCATGAATCACACAATTAAAATTACCATGTTACCTGGTGATATCAAATGAAAGTAAGAATTAAGGAATTAGAAGGTTGCGTCAAACAAAAATCAATTATTGAAATGACAAAATTTGCAACACAGTGCAAATATTTATTTTGGGAAACACCCAATAAGGATGGAAGCCCACGTGGTGGAGGTAATTGCTCTTCTACTAGAATGTATTTCTCAAATAAACAAGTACAGATACAAAGAAGCAACTCTAAAATCTATCTCTATGTTCAAATTGTTCACCACTTTCTTCTTGCTACAACTTCAATTCTCCTCCTTGCCTTGGGTTGCCAAAATGTCTTATTATTAAGCACTATGAGACTATGTATGTGTGGAAAAGGTTAGGTAAAACTCTTCATATTTTTGAGTGATACTACCACTTTTCATCAACTAGTATTCATATTCTCATCATTGAGGTTACAAAGCTGCCACATGGTAGAACCTAACAATTTTGAAATTGCTACATGTTAAGAACTATAGGTTTCTTATTACTATGTTATGAGGGGTAATTTTGGTTGCTAGAACCTACTAAAATGACTTCATATAATGATGAGGTTTTCTCTTAGATACCACCTCTCTTCATAGAGATCTTTTTGTCCCACAAAAACTTAGTTCAAAAACATTAATGGATTTCTCACTCCATCTCTAAAACTTCTATCCAAATGACTAGAAGAAAATCCGCACATTTCCCTTGTTGATCTCCAAGTGGATGTTTTACAAATAAATGCCTCACAATAGAAATTGGTAGTGCTCTGTGTGCATAAATCTCTTTTATTTGACTAGAAAAAAACTCCCTTGCATAAATCCAAAGTAATGCTCAAAACAAGTGGTGCTATGAATAAAAAGTCAGTGATGTTCTTATCATGCTTAAAACCTAAATATGTAAGAAATTTCTAATGTACTTGTGTTATTACAATGATTAACTCTATCTTGACCATTGATTTCATAATACTCAATACTTTTCAAAGACTTTTCACCCCTTAATGATTCACATAACATGGTTCAATGATTGTCGTGGATTATAAACCATGTGACAACATTAGTCTTTTCATGCTACAACATATAACCCTAACTCCATGAATGCTTCTCCTTTCTATTGTACTATCTTTTATGGAATTGTAATATGATCATTGCAACTTGCTATCAAGAGTTCTCTTTCAAGGACTATTACTTCATTCTGCAATGAAGGTCATACATAATTAGAATGTTTGAAACTATTTTGAAAAGTGACACCTCATCATAAAACTATGCACATGCCAAAGTTGTGACAATATTTTGTGCAAATCACAATAATGGATATTGTTAATGTTTGTAGCTTCAGTCGTATGATCATTAGAATACATATAATATATGTTGATTAATAATAATATATTATATATGTTATATTATTATTATCATATGAAATTTAATATTCAATATTAAATTATTATATTAACATTATATAATTAATAATTGATTGATGAAACATTATAAGATTGATTAAATTATAATTAATGGGAAGAGGCATGTCATTTCTTATAAATAATAATGAATAGACATGTCCCATGAAGGGACATGTCTCTCCTAGCCTCATTCTCAATATAAATGAAAGAGAGATTGTTGCATTTCGAAAACACATGCAACATAGAGTGCTTTACATCTGCAGCTATCCTAAAACTTAACATGGTATCAAAGCCAGACTGCAAATGTAAGAGAGTAGTTTGCTGATAGTGAATGTGTGACTGTCTCAAAAAATACAGTCTCAGTATAGGGACCATATCTCACAAATCCACCGTTGGGTTTTGCAGAATTTTGGATATGTTGGTGAAAATCAAATTATGAAGAATCTCACCAGAGTGATTGGAAAGAAAGTGTGGGGTTCAAAAGTTATGAGGGAATGTGTACGGGTCTATATGTGAAATTCCTGAAAGCAACTTTCATTAAAGAGATATATTAATTTGTTATAATCGTGGTCAAGCATTAACAAAGAAGCATGCATTCAAGGAAGGGTGTCTCTTTCTAGAAAGAAAGAATCAAATATAGAGTGTCACCTCTCTTGGAGAAATCAAGTCATTTCATAAGAAGACATGAGATTTGTTCAACGATATAAGAGTGGGAATTGTACATTGTGGGGGGAGAATAATTACATTTCCAATTGAACCATTCTTAGTGGGGAGATAATTCAAAGGAGAGATGTCTCTCAAATAATCTGAGAAGATGTTTTATGATTTGATGTGTGTGGACTTTCATTGAAGCAACTTATGTCAAGGATGTTGATGTGCAGATAAGTATTTATTATCCTTGAATATTACATTTATCTACTCATTGTAGTATCTTTCTTATTTGTATTTCTATACGTACTATAAAAGCTATTTGCCTTGATCTTTTTTGAGGATGCTCTTGCAGCAAAAGGAGAATTGACGTCAGATTCAAATGGAGTCTGATGCTCCATCAGAAGCATCATTGATGAGGAGATCAGATGATTGATATTCAAAGGGAGTTTGAAAGTCCATATGTGTGACTATATGGTTTTAATGGGCCTGCCTCCTGTGTACATCATAAGGAAGTGACGACTTCCAAATGGTTATCACTTGTATTTGCAGAAGTTATTGGAAGGTGACTGCCTTACAATAACTTAAATCATGATATACATTATTTATAATGTTGAAACAAATCATGATGAATTAAAGCAATAACTAAGTGTTAGATGTCATTAAATTGACGATCTATGAGTTGTTTGCATAAATATATCATGTAAAGCAACAACTAAATGTTAGATGTCATTAAATTGACGGTTTATGAGTTGTTTGTATAGATACATCTTGTAAAGCAACAACTAAGTGTTAGATGTCATTAAATTGACAGTCTATAAGTTGTTTGCATAGATATATCTTGTAAATCAACAACTAAGTGTTAGATGTCATTGACAGTCTATTAGTTGTTTGTATAGACATATGATAGGAATTTGGTGAATATCATGTGTTGATGTTCTACAGGCCAATACCTTATTGAGTACATGGTGAATATCATATTTGATGTTCTGATAGGCCAATACTCGGAGTATTTGGTGAATGTCATGTGTTGACATTCTGATAGGCCAATACTCAAGATATCAAATGTGATATCAAATGATGGAAATCTTCTATTGTGATAGACATCTTATGATGGATGAAACATATCATAACAAATAGAACTTGTGGATAGAATCTCTGATTGAGGCAATCCACATTAAAGCTTGAAGAGCTTGTGGATAGAATTGCCGATGGAAGCAATCCACCTGAGAGCTTGTGGATAGAATCGTCAATGGGGGCAATCCGCATCTTGAGACTATGTTTCTATTGATTACATCATGAGGATGATGCTTTTATTGCTTACATCATATGATTGGTGTTTTCAGGTGTCATATAAGTGTTGACATTGGATTGATTTGTCCTCCCTAGCTAAGAGGGAGTGTTGATGTTTTGTATAGATATGATGAGGGTCATAAGTGTTGACACAAGAGACCACTACACATTTTGTTTGATCATCCTCCCTAGCTAAGAGGGAATGTTAATGTTTGTAGCTTTAGTCGTATGATCATTAGAATACATATAATATATGTTGATTAATAATAATATATTATATATGTTATATTATTATTAATCATATGAAATTTAATATTCAATATTAAAT
>MU224554.1:4110949-4130857 GCA_018584345.1 Thuja plicata
ACATGTCCCATGAAGGGACATGTCTCTCTTAGCCTCATTCCCAATATAAATGAAAGAGAGATTGTTGCATTTGGAAAACACATACAACATAGAGTGCTATTACATTTGCAGCTATCCTAAAACTTAATAGATATCATTCACATGATAACCTTAGCTATTCCTATGCTCATCTATGAAGTGTCGTCCTTGCACATACAAGCATTATTAGTTCCTTTTGCTTGGCATATCTCAACACTATCCTAGAAAGAAAATATACATGCACACAACACTTAGTGTATTCATAGTGTTATCCATGTTACCATGTTTTTTTTCTCATTATTCTTTAATCTTTATATCCTCCATGTAGTCAATCAACTAGGCTTACCCCTACTTGCCCATAAACATAGTATCCATTCCCTTTCCTTCATCTTTTGTTGTTATTTCAAATAAGTGGAAAAAGCTCCATGTTGCAATAACAATATTGTTGACTAAATGCATAGATACTTACAACTCTTAAAACATAATTATTAAGTTGTCCATGTTTTCGGTTTTACTTTCTTGTTAGAATTCATGCATTCCCATGTAATAAGAACTCATATTTTCCCTCCCTTGCTTCTTAAAAATAAGCATATACAATTTTACTATAAAAGAAAGAAATGTGTAGACTAAAATTAACTCATCATCTCATACATTATTCTTCCTTTTCCCTCACTAACCATTAAGTGGACATGTTCACCTATAGTGAATGAATAATTTTCCTTTCTTGTCTTGCCTTGTTTACCAAGTATACATGTTATGCATGCTTACCTATACTGAGTGAAACATATTCCTTGCTTGATCTACAACTTGAATTGGAAACTTGAACACATCTAGATTCATAGTAAAAACTTGGCGAGCTACTCATGTGCCCATACACATGAAAACAACTCACCCTTCTCTCCTTTGCAATCAAATAGGTGCTCATAATCCTTTTACCATTTAATGGTGGAGAAAAGTCATGTAGGGAGGTTCTCTCTTTGAACTCAATTCTTTGGTGTGCTTCTCTTCCCCCAGTGGCTCCTCACTCTTTTCACAATATTTTTGGTCAAGCTCCCAATGAAGTCTCCAACACTTGTCATCCCATTGCTCTTAAATTGTGTAATTTAAATTATTTTTACAATATTTTTCGTGAAGCTCTCAATGGAATCTCCAACACTTCGCACATATTTAAATCAATATGCTCATTGCCTCTTTTGAGTGCACCTTGACCTTTCTATTTGCTATCTTTGAGAATATTTTCCTCATTTTGCATCATTTATATGGAACTTGTGCTCCTTAGTGTTGTTTCTTTTGCACATTGTCATACAATATTTACTTCCTATAATTGAAAGGAAATATAGAGCTTTTACCTTGTCTACCCACATGCTTTTTTACCACCTTATTGGGCTTGGCTAGTGGTCAAGTAGGTAGAATGTAATATCCCCATTTACTCTTTTCATCTTTTGGAGTATCATTATTTACTCCTCCCTTCTTTGTTCTCTTGAGGTAGAGATTACACTTTGCTTTCTTACCTTGTCGCCCATGCTTTGGAAACAACCTACAATCATCTTGAGACACATTCAAAAGCTGCCTAAAAGCCCCAATTAGTCCATAATTTTCTCTAATTTGAAATAGGAATTGTGAATGGGATGGGGGCTTGGCTCGACTAGTGACAACTTCCTATGGTAAAGTACGAGGTCATGAGGTCTAGTCTCCCCCCAGCCCACATTGTATCAGATGACATGTCATGCAAACATCACCAGTCACGTTAAAAAGTTTACCATGTACATTATAATTTATAGGGGGGTGTTATACACGATTGTTGCAGTCCAAAAAAAAGGAATTGTGAATCAAACAATTAGAACTACTATGTACTTGATGTTACCAAATGACACACTATTTGTGTCATCTAAGGTCATCCGCCCATTTTGGGATGACACTATTTATTTTACATAAGGTCATTTGTCCATGGCCTCTTTACCAAAATCCATAAGAGTTTTCGGATGGCACTATTTGTGTCATCTAAGGTTATCTAACTATGGCCTCTTTCATCTAAGCATTCTACAAGGGATATCATAATATCTTGTATTAGTGCTTTCACTATTATTGGTGAGGGTTTATAATTTGCTTCTAGTGATACAAATTAGATTTAGTTCACCCAAAATTCCAATATCCTCATCTCTATTGTTTTTGGCAATGGTTTGTCTTTTGGATTTTTTAACTATTTAAAGACTAGTTATAGTCATCCTATTGACTCACACAAGTTCTTTTCCTTTTTATAGGCCTCGAGTTCTTTTGTTTGTCAATTTACCTTACCATTTTTTATTTTCTTTTAGATATTTCTTTCTTTTAACGTTAGTAAGGCATCTTTACAGCTCCTTGATATTGTCTCTTGTGGTGTTCCTGTCTCATTAACTTATTCTGGTCAGTTGTGAACATTAATAAAATTTCTTTCTTTCTAATTTAAATTCATCGTGTTCCTTGAAGCTCTCACTAAGAACTTAGAAAACTTCTTATGTTGTTGATCATAGAAGCAATTAGATGGACTAAAACATCCTTCAACATCCACTGCATTTTCATTCCTAGAAAACTCATATTTTGTTGTTGATTAAATCTTTTTGATTGAAATTCATTCCCCAACATATCATATCATTTTTCAAAAATTTAAAAGAAAAAAAAACTTTGTCCATAAACCATGTAAAAAAGAATTTTGAAACATTATCATTCACTTTCATTAATTTCACATGTTGTAAACATCTCTTCAAATTTATTGCACCTATACTCCCAACCAAAGACTTTTAAATCTCGTAAAAAACTACCTTTTTATTTGAAAAATATATTTTTTGTCTTCAAGTTTTTTTACAAATCTTGTCCATTTTTTGTTTGAATATTGAAGTCAATTATAGTATTATTCCAGCAATGTTGTCTTCAAGTTTTTTTGCCTTACTACTTTTAGCCATTTCAACATATGTTCAACATGTAGTTGTACGAGTCATAATTTCTATTTTTTTTAAGTTGTCTTCAATTAGGATTTTACAACTCGGATGTTATATGCCATGAAAAATCATGTTTTCTTCATGCTTTTGAAGATTGTATAACTGGAAAGATTCCTGAGAAATATAATAAGAAAGACCTTTGTCCATGGTTTTTTTGGTAGACTTTTACCCAGTTTTGCACACAAATTTGTGTGTTTGTTGTTTATTGTTTTCTCTACATAATTTTGTGCAACTTATTTTCTCAACACTCTTTTCTCTATGCTATAATACTTCCTAGCCATTTGAAGAACTTTTAGATCTTACATCAACTCATAATCCAACTTTCTTGCAAGGGTCCAGAATCTTCAAAAAGTAATAATATATGAGTTTTATAAGGCACCAAATCTTTTTCATCAAGAACAAAGAAGCATTCTCAAAATAAATATGGAAAAGGGCAAGGGTTTGGCAAAGTTGCCACATTGCAAAAGTTTCACTACCATGTTATGATGTACATGACACATTTGTTATGTTTGTTGAAGCCAGGATATTGGGATATTGTAGATTTAAGAAAGAATAATGCATGTTTGTATAAGGATGCCTTTAAGCCAAAAAGGTCTTGGAAGTCTAAACTTGCTTGGTCTATAGTTTTAGTAGTCATGCCTTCCATAGATTCCCCTACACCTTAGGTAAACGATTACGATCCAATAGGCCAACAATAGGTGCAAAATTTGCATTGCTTAGCATATGGTGCCTAGATGTTGAAACCATTTTGTGGCCAATTTATTGTCATCTATTTGACTGATTTCGTCATCATTGTATCGAATCCCATCAATTGATCATCTTGTCAACTTGTTAATTTCATCATATTAATTTTTAAATCTCTTAATTGCACTATTAATTTATTGATCCCATTTAAATCTTCCTAACATCAACCCAAAATTAATTAATTATTTATTATTATTAATAAATTGAATAGTATGTAGTTTATTCATGCACATATATATAATTAAAATAAACAATTTCAATTATCATAATCCCCATTCTACTCATGTCAAATTAGTTAAATAATCAATCAACAAAGTTAACTCTAAATCAAATTAGTTGACTAAACAATCAAGTCAATTGACCAGTCAATCAAATTTGTTAGCTAATCAATAGAGTCAACCAATCGCTTAAGGGAGTGAACTAATAAATCAAGTTAGTTAACTAATCAATCAATTGAGTTAACCAATCAATCAAATTAAATTAACTATAAATCAATTTTTAGGATTTAAAAATGATCAAATCAATCAAACCCATCCATTTCTTTATCCAAAAACTTATAAAATCTACTCTTCTTATTTCATCCTATCATGGAAAAAATCTATAAAAAAAAATCATCCACGTGTTGCGAGAACCTTGCATGTTCATTTCAGCTCCACATTCCATCATCACACAAGTAAATCCACTTGTCTTCTTGATTTGAGTTTTGCATTATTATACAATAGAATTTGAATATTTGTTTTGATTTCATTTATTATTCTAAATTTGTTGTTCACATTTTGGCATGCCTAGTGGGACCACCCTTTTGTCTTGATACTTTTAAAAAAGAGACTATGCTTGTCATTTTGTCACATATTGGAGTTTTGCCTTGTGCTACTACCTCAATGTCTCGCACGAATGATCTTATAGTGTTTCCCATTGTTTGTCTTTCATTTTGAGATGGTATTAATTATTGTGGAAGAGTGTGATTGGAATAACAAGAAGTTGCATTAGAACAAATGAAATTGTGAATTGAGACATCTTCAATAGAAACGTGTGGTTGAGAATTTTTACTTCTTCTAAGTAAATACATTGAGCATGGTAAACTATCTAACATTGTATCAAGATCTTCAACGCATTTTTGTGCTTTTTTGTCAATTGTTTTCTTCGCTAAACTACTTTTAATGTCCACCTCCTACGCTTGCAACTACTAAAGGCACGCCCTTTTCAAGAAGGTTATTTGTGTTTCCTAACAATCCATTTGCAATAGAATGCATGTAATAAGTGTGAAAAGGTTCGCACTACAAAATTTAATCTTTACTACTTTACCATTAAGTTGCACATTATCATGGTGCTTAATAGAAACTAGTGTATCATTTTTCCTTGAGAATACAACCTCAATGCCCTCTATAACTTCCCTATACAAGACTACAACTCTAAATAGAAGATATAATTTTCAAAACCATGTTGTAAACCTCATATGTGGGTCATGTATATTGACCTACCTTGCCATTTGTGATCACACACTAGCATTGCATTGAATTCTATGGATACTTTGGCATAGCGTGACTCCATTATTTCTTACCTTCACTTAAATACATATGAATGCATATCACTTTAGTTGCCTTGAATACTTAATTAATTTATTAATATATTTGTTTTGCTAATGGGAAAATTTTGATTAAACTAGGAGAAATCGCTAAGATTAAAGTCAATTTTCGAGATCCTTCTATATAGACCACATGGACTTAAAAAATGTGGAATTGAAAGCCTGATTCTTCTCATTATTTTCTTAGCTAATTAATATTGTTTGTTTTGTTGAGAGTCAACCTTAGTGTCAATTTTTTATTAAGTCACAGCTCCTTTGTACACTTAGGCCTCATTTTGCCCTCATATATAATTGATTCAAGAAAATCTTTGTATGGGCTTCTATTTGTCATTTTTTTCCAAAGTGTTGTCCTTTTGTTGTCCTCGTGTGCCTATGTGTGATGGAGATTATTAAAGTCCCCCAAAAATGTAAGAGGGCGGTTTATCATTTCTCTGAGTGTAAACAAGTTGCTGATATTTTGAAGTTTTCTTTTTGAAAATCCCTTTCAAAATTACCATTCTTGAATGTTTTTCTTTCTAAGTCTACCTTTTTCATTTCACTTCATTGAGATATTGGACTTTCTCATCTTCAGATACATTTTAGCTATTCCTTGGCTTTACCCTTTTTCCTTGTCAAAACTAAAAAGTTTTTCTTCGTCCTTTTCATCAATTTCCCACCTTTTTTCTTTGCCTTTGTCGATATTTCAGACTTTGTCTCACTTGCATGTTTTCCCTTTGATCCCCAACTCCACAACCCTTAAAAGTAAATTGCCTTTCAAACTAGAGTTGCAACTATCCTTTTACCTATGTATTGTTTCCTTGGTGTCCTTATATCATCGTAAATTTTATACCCTTTACAATTGCATGTCGTGTTTAGCACTCATTTTGAAGGTTGTGCCTAATCTAGTGCAAACATGCTCAATCCAAGTACAAATTGGCAATATGGATCACATCGGCAATATCGATCACATCACTTAGTGCCTAGACCTTTGAGCAGGTAAAAAGGGATGGATACTAGTGCCCAATGCTAGAGTCCTCCCAATTTGAGTTCAAATTCAAATATGTGAATATCAACTTTGGGCCCTTAATTTGTATTCTTGTTTCCAATGGAAAACCCTCAAACACTAGAGTTGAGTGCTAGTGTCTAGACACTTTTTCTAAAATTTAGGTGATAACCTGATAGCCTCCTAAACTCGTTTTTGACACTAGCTTATAGTAATAGAAAAACCTTCTAGATAGAAGTGCCTAGCTCCTTTTTCTAGCATAATTAGCACCAAGTTCTTTTGTGTATCTCATTTCTAGATCTATAACTCTCTTTCATACTTGTGTTCCATACTTTTTTGCATTTCAATCTTGTTCAAATCAGCCCTGTTTAGCCTAGTTCATTGTGCATACATAGAACCAATCCCAATCACATGCAACTAGCTTATGTGTGAGTCAAGGACAATATTGGCTCTTCCTTGTGGACAAGGAACCAAGCCCACACACGGCTCTAATGTTGTAAGGGAGGAGGATTGACCTAGGTTAACACACATGTTAGTCTAGGGTCACTTTTCCTATATTACAATCCTTGATTCACAAATTATAACATTTCCTTCTATACATTTTTATCACAATCAGATATTAAGGAATACTTGTCATGTGGTACATGACATGCAATAATCTTGAACCTCAATCCTTGACACTTCCATCATATTATCTTTATCAAGATCATGGGTTTGAACATGTCATTATTTGGGTAGCTCATAAGAGTTACTCCCAACTTCCAATCCTTGATGTCATACAATACATTGTATTATCAAGATTGTGAGTTTGGACCTATTCTTATTTACATACTTTGAGGGATGAACTCCTTATTACCTCTGGTCCTCAACTTTCTATGACTTCATATGCCCTTTAGGAGTCAAAGATGTAGAGATACCCTTACCTATATGATTTAAGCATGAAGCATGTCTTATGCCCAATCTCCAGCTCCTTGACAATGACATGGCTTATGAGGTATCCCCAACCCTCAATCCCTAAAACTTCCAAGATTTGAACTATTTACCTAGGTCACCTTTAACGCCCTAATAAAGCCTTGTAGTTACACAATTGGATTCTCCCACCACAAAAAATATTTTTTATTCCAAATGTGCATATTAAAAGGGACTTCTAACAATAAAAGATGAAGGTAATATGGTCATCGAAGTTTCACACCTTAATAGACTTCATGGCATCCAATGGCTATCATTCCAACAAATTTTGTGAGCTCTTACCGTACTATACACTCAAATTGAAAAATATCATTAATGCTCAAAATAGTAGTGATGATCAGGAGAAGGATTTCCTCACCCGTCCAAGTATCTCTACACATCTTGAATGAATGACTTTTGCACGAGGGCATTAATGGACGAATGACATCTTACTTGGATAACATATGTGATAGCAAACAAACAAGGATTTAAGGCATGAAAGATCAACTAATAAGAATACAAAGGTTGTATGCATTCAATGGTTTGGTCGATCAACCAATTTTATAGTCTAGGAAAGTGTACAACTATTTCACGAGCATCATGTGTTATTGATCTGAGCTACAAACAAATGAATAGATCTTGTGAAGAGTAAGAAGGGTTTGTAAAAGCACAACTACGCATAGTTGCAACTTATAATGATTC
The DNA here is from genome assembly GCA_018584345.1 of Thuja plicata. NCBI lineage: Eukaryota > Viridiplantae > Streptophyta > Pinopsida > Cupressales > Cupressaceae > Thuja > Thuja plicata. Next base: position 4,118,904 of record MU224554.1, read on the forward strand.
GGGGAAATGAATAGTTGCAACTACGCATTTTCTCTCACACCATTTGCTAATGTGATTGTAAAAGGGGTTAGATGAAGGGTGGAAGCTTCCAATGCATTACAAATGTTTTCTAATGGTATTTCCTTTCCTACATATGAGGTATTGTGGTCCTAAGATGGATTATTATGTCTATTACCTATGATGCAAACTTTAATTGCATGACAAATGAAAATATAATCCTAGTGATATTTTGTTCGATGATATCTTTCATGTTTGTCATTCATTACTATCGCCCAATTGAGTAGGCATCGGTCCACATTGGTGACGGATAAAACATCCATCATTTTGACAACCTCCACCTATGATAGAAATAGGATTAGATTAAGTTTAGGAACAATCTTTAGTAAAACTAATCAATTAAATCATCAAAGAATCATAGCACACAATGTATGCACTGTGCACTATGTATGAAATAATTAATAAAAATATCTTTGGGTGTTATAATATTGTTGCCAACTATGGTTGCATGTGCAAGGTGTTTTATTGAAACTATATAAGAAGTTTGGTGTGGGTAATTTGTAAACCCCTATATTAGGTAGTTGTTGATTGTTGCAATCATGCTACATTGTAGTTGGTTTAAACCCCTATTAAGGATAATACATTTGGGAATATTCCCTTGAGTTTAGTTGAGCCCAAAGTGTAGAAGAGACTACCCACTCTCATTAGTTGGCCTTTAAACCTCCCTACTCTATTGATAAAATTGTGTTTTACCTTCTTGACAACAAATTATTAACAATGAAGGTAAGAAGTTCTAGGAATATGAAGTGAAGATTTTGGGACCCAGCGTGTCCTTTGATAATAAAAAAATGGAGACATTTTTATGCTTTGATGGTGCAACATAAAGCTACATTGGCAATACAATAATAATCTTGAGCAATATTAGGTGAAATGGCATGGATGTATTCAAGCAATGGCTCAATAATTTGATATTCTAGTATGGTATCTTTCTCCATAGGCTATAAACAATAGTGACAAATTATACTTGTTAATGCTTAGACTTCAACGTCTCTTTTTCAATTGAGCTTTAGCTTTCACATGCAATTATTGCATTCCTTGTTTACATTTATTTGGTTGATACTATTAAAAAATTGAAAATCAATCCCATGATCAATAAGAAAATTTCCATAGTTAGGTGAGCTTAATCATGATGCGATTTTTTTTACTATTCTTCTAGTTTTACAAGGATTACGCTTTTACTAATCCTCCTTAGATGCAAATAATAGTGTTTGTCAAAGACTTATTTCAAAACTAGTAATTTGTGTTGTGTAGCTATATGAGAGAATTGTTCAAAAAAATCATAAAATAAAAAGTAAAATTTGTTTTCTTGATACTTATTTATATTTCTTTAGGTGGTTGTGTCACGTATGCTCGTCTCTTGCACCATAAGGAAATCTTGAGATAGAAATAGTTTAGTCACTTGCATTTCTTGAGTCCATCCATATATGCTCTTTCATCACATTGTCAAGCAATCCTGAAAAATTAGAAATGACTCAAACTCTTTATTTTCATTTTCTTTGGAAGTATCCAAAGAAAAGGAAAATACAAGCATCTCCAAAAGCCTCAAATCCTACATACCAATAATCCAAACTCCAAAGCCAAAAGTCCACAACCCACAGACAAACATCCAAAGATTCAAATCTGTCATCCAATCAAAACCAAATCCAATCTCATAACATAGCATGGTGTGTGAAATTATTAATCATGAATCCTCTTGGTTCCATACATTTACGCATGCCTCCACAATCCCATCCATCCCTTTTACACAATCAAATACATCATCTAATGTACCTCAGAAAGACACACCCTTTTCATCCAACCTTTTGTATACCACTATATAACCTTGATCCAACATACCTCTCACTCCATTTTCCTTGGCAAAACCTTCAAAGGGGCCTATGATAGTATCATGTCAATTATTTACGATACGGAGAAGCTGAATTAGCAATCAAAGAAGTTCACATCTACAGACCATGATTTTAGTAACACAGTCCACATGAAACAATTATTCAAAATGGAATAGTATTAGCTTAGCATGGAGACAAAAGCTTGAATTAAAATTTAAATAAAAAAATCACACCCAAAAATATAACATCAAAATCCAGGAGTTCTGATCTAGAATTAAACAAATCTAGAAAATCAAACAAGGAAAAAGAAAAACAATCATCTAATGGTAAAACCATTGGCACCTTGGGCAAGTACCATGATGAAAGCCCATGCTTATGTTCGTAAGTGAATGCACTTCACACAAGATTGCAAATGGCATATAACAAAGTGTTGCATATCATTCCTATACAGCATAGTTCTTTGAGATCACATCCTAAATCCCCTCCACATTTCCATCATGACTCTCACCCATCATTGACATCCTCTACCTTCCAAACTCTTGCATCCATCCAACACCTTCACCCTTGGTTCTATAATTGGTATTTCCCTTGTGTTTCACAATTTCCTTATTGGCTAAAACATCCAACCAATCCATAGCCAATCCAAAATTGTAAACCCTTATTTGTAGTGGGTTCATCTTTATGAGTGATTGAAAATGGGTGGCTCTCTACCACAACATTCAAATTAGATGAGAGTATAGGGGCTTTGTTCTTTTGTTATCTTCCCTTTACTAAAGGATCATTTTTTGTATGGCTTACTTGTTCATCTACATGCTCCTACTCATTAACATATGCTATCACTTGCTCTAATAGCACGAGTACATCATTCATTCCAATGAAAGCTTTGATGTCTAGTCCAAGAATTCCACACAAATAAGCTTTCACCTAACTAATGCACTTGAACACTTAAAGTCACTATCTCTAAAAATTCAAATTTAATTGCCACCACTTGGAACCGGTTGTATCATATCAACATACTTCTAAAGAAAAAAAAAATTATATTGAATTTACGTCGACTTGTGTAGCTAAACCTACCTACCTTCTAATTCCTATAACAAGCAATTATATAAACAACACATTTAAAACAAATAAAACAAAATTAAAATCTATCAAACCTAACTCTTTAAAATTGTAAGCTTAGTGATAAATTAATTGAATAATGAAAGAGAAGAAAAGCAATAGAGATTGTTTCGTGTTTGTAAAATAATGTAGGAAAGAAACTTTCCTCTTTTCAAAAAAAAAATATTCTATGATCTTCTTAGCAACTAATAGACACTTGAACATGCACAGGAAAAGTAATACACGTGTTGTGGAACCATCAATGATTGTTCATCAATTCTCTTCATCGAATGACAAGTAAGAAGGAATGTTTAGTCTTTTAAAAAGGGGCTTTTTGTCTTTTGCAATTAAACTGGATCTTTTTTACTGTGCTTTAGTTCACACTTTCAAGGTTAGTGGTTCATTTAAGGGGATTGTTGCAAGGTGTGTGCCCTTGGTCTCCTTGTGTTGTGCAACACAGTGATGGTTTGTGACATGGTTTAACCGCCTCTCGTGCCTTCTATAAGTCCAGTGGTTGTATCAGGCATTAACAGGTCAATCTTTTGGTGCAACAACAATGAACAATGACCAGTAAATATTCCCTTTTTTTAATAAGATACATAAACATCTATGATATATCATACATCATGACACTTTAAATATTTACATTTATTAATTACCAATATTATTTCTTTAATGGATATAAGTTTATAAAACTCACGTTATGGTTAATTTTATTTATTTTCTTACAATATTTAGATTTATTTTTCTAGAACATGCATACCCATATCATATACCACATCCAATGCCAAAATAAAATGGCAAACCCTCATTGCCATACCCAGACCCATATCAGTAACTTATATATTGAGTCTTCATTGAAAAGTTTCAACATTTTGTGAATCTTGTTGAAATTTTATTGAATCTCCCCCAAAAGATTTGTTCTTAATGGATACAAAAATTATTTTGCAATTCATGCATAACCAAAAAACAAAATTACTTGTGATATGAGCAACAAATGTGAATGATTGAATGGTTCTTATCTTGCACTCCTATTAAATTGCTAATGTCAAGGGCCCATATGCCCATTTAATCTACGAAGTGTCGCATATAAAAGTTCAATGTTAACTCTATTCGTGATCTATTTATTGCTTGCTACATTCTAATAAAGGTTTTATATTCTTAAGATTGAATTATCCATGTGCAAAGTTGTGCATGAAAGCAAGAAACAACAAAATCAATCAAAGGAAAGAAAAACGGTCTTAGTGTTGTAGAATTGGGAGAAGTCTAAGTGTGCACCCTAAGGGTTTTAGCCAAGTTTGGGGACATAAAGGAAGACCAAAAGCATGCCTTGGGGAATTTAGAAATGTTTGTGACCAAAAGAATGAAAGAATATATCTTTGAGTCGAGTGGCTATAACCTTAATAGAGTGCACCTACCATCAATTTTCCCAAGTCTACATGATAGGAACCTAGACAAAGAGCACTTCTCAAGTGTCTACATGGCAATAACAGCCTGAGAGCACTTCAAGCAAAGTCTCAACAAACATTGAATGTCGAATAGGATGTTGGAGCGCTCTTAGACCAACTCTTCTATTAGAGTAGCAAATGTCATGGAAAATTGCTCCTCAAGAAATGTTTGACCAAGTCTAAGTGAATGGAGCAAGCCAAAACTGCTCCTCGAGTATTCTTTGTCAAGATAAGCATCAGAGTCAAGAGTGAAATGTGCCTAGGCACCTAGACTAAATTTGTCAATTGTTTGGTGGTATCACTCCTCCAAATGTGCTCCTAAGATGAATTTACCATGTTAAGTCTCCATATAGTGCATGCCTAGGAGGGGCTTGATGGTGTTTGAGTTATAGAAGTAGGTAGACAAAGTGACATCAAGATCTGAGGAAAATTTTTGCATATTTCTTAAAAATATTAGAGTTTCAAACTTGATACAATAGGGCTTTGTACTTGGGGAAGTCACTAATTGTTTGTAGTTAGTGTTTCAAGATCGTTCATAAGATCATTGTGTTTTAGAATGAAATTGTTATGTTTAGAAACTTTTATTTTTAGTTCCTTCTTTTTCACGTAATCATTTGAGGTCATTCAACAATTTGCTATTTTTGGCCTCTAGCGGCTTTTGATAGCTTTATGCTTTAAAGTTCTCTCTTTCCTTATTTTCAATAGTTTTGAGTGTTTTGCTTTGAAGACAATAATTATTGAGATATGTAATTAATATCTTAAATCCCAAAATTTGGGTTCTCATGACCTTATAAATAAGTTCTTAGAGAATAAAATATCTTTATGATAGTTGGTACCAAATTTTTGCTAGTGAAGTTATTATTCAAATTTTGTCTTCCTATTCAATGTTTGGAAATTACTTAATCGAAGTGGAAATAGATAATAGTTCCATGCTTTGTATCTAAGTCATTTATATGCCTAGGTTACAGCTTCATATGTAACATAGCTTTTCCAATCTTGGACTCGTGTATTTTTGTTTGTCAAAGTTATTATTCCTTTCGAAATATTGTGAGCATCACTGTGTTGATTTCTACTTTTAGTCAATAGGATAGTGTTCTAGCATTTAACATCTATCACTTTTATTCATCAAACCTATAAAATCTTGTTACTGAGATGAGTTGTTACCAATCTTGTACTCAAACCTAAGGCATTTATATAGGGGTATTCTATTATTTTATTATAGTAAAACCCTCCTAAAAGATTTTGTAGTGTTTTGTTTTGACTAGATAAGTAGGGTAAGGGCTCAGACCCATCATCAAGGCAAAAGAAACAAATCTCAAAAGAAATGAGATTGAACAAAAAATAAAAACTAAGAGTTCTTAAAACATAACAGCAAAAAATACAAAAAACCAGCATAGAACCAGCCAACAACTAAGTATAATTAAGGGCCTTTAGGCCCTTCGGAGCCTATCATTCTTTCTATAAAAACTCTAGACAATCTTCAAACAGAACCCCTCTGACCAGGACAAAGAAACCAGCAACAACATTGACTTGTTGGGGAGAGTTGGGAAGCTCAATCATGTGTTTTTCTCTTTTTTGTACATGTTGCAAGAGGCTACCATGGGCCAAGAGGATCACATCCCTTCTCATCCTCTTCTCCTTTCTTCTCACTAGCTCTTGTTGCAAAACCTAGATGGTTGTCATCAAATTTTTAACCAAGTTCGTACAATACTAGAAAATTTTCTTGATATTGTTCATGAGAAACCCCTAGTTTTCCTTCAATTTGGCAAGATCCTCTTCAATCTAAGAATACTTTTTTGACCCCACATCTTTTTTCATGTCCTAAACTTCCTTCTCTATCATCCTCCAATTTTCAAAAGTTTTGGCCATTTTCTTCATTTACTACCACACATGCTCATGGAGGGATTCCTCTGATCAATCGTGAAACTTCTTCACCTCATGTAGTTGGGTCATCCATCATTTTGAGAGCTCCATATGAATATTAAATGCTCTACAAAATTCATTCATCTTCTCTTGAAGTTTAAAGAAAAAAGATGCATTGGATTTGGGTAGGTTGGGAAGTATAGGTAGTATCAAAGCTCGACAAGGAATCAGAACTAGGATCGTATCTTAAACAATAGAAACCTTTGGCTAATCAAGAAACCACACATATTTGTCTTTTGAGGTCTTGGGAGAAATGTCAACTAGTATATTTTGAGGTTAAAGGATTAGGTAAGGACTAGATTATACTGGAAGAGGCTAAGAATTGACCCCTGATGAAGGGGGGCTTTGTCAAAGCCAACCAGTTTACTTATAGACTCATCGAAGAAAGTGAAAATCTAGTATGAAAATTTAAGCTTGACATGATGTCTGAAATGATTAAGCATGGGAAATAAGAAAGCATGAGAATGCTTATAGCGGCCTTCTAGAGTTACATACCTTAGAACGATTTGGCGCATGAACTCTAGGTCTAGTGTTAAAGGCTGAGGTAAGGACAAGATTATACTAGAAAAGGTCAAGAATAAAACCCGGGTGGAGGGGGGTTTGCCAGAGCCAACCATTTTACTCACAAACACATCAAGGGAAGCGAAACTCCAGAATACAAAGTTAAGCTTGACATGATGTCTAAAATGATCAAGCACGGGGAACAAGAAAGCATGAAAATTCTTATAGAAGCCTTCCAAAGTTACATGACTCATAAGTACTTTGGCAACCCTAGCCCCAAATACTAGAGAGATATTCTCTATTAAAATTATTTTGGAGTTTGTTGACCACCTTCATGGCTTTAATAAATTTCCTCATAGCCTCCTATAATCACCCTTTGTTTTTTCCACCATTTGCACACCTTCATTTGGTATACCCATGGTCGTGGCAAAGGTCTTTGTCGAGACCTGGAAGGAGATACCCTGAACCGTCACCACACTATTCTTCCAAGAATTAGCAAAATACATGGAAAGGGATTGATTGAGCCCCTGCATAGCCACAATGTATGGGGCAAGTTTGCCTTCCTCCAAAACCTCCTCGAGCTCCTTGTCACTCTTGAAATATCATACTCCTTGGGTTTATTTTGGACCAGATCCCCACCCATTGCACCAAAATGATAGACACTTGACAGAATGATGAAAACCAAAGCCAAAGGAAGAAGACAAAATAGGTAGGTTCTAGTACGTTGGGAGATGAAATTAATGGGCCTGAATAGCAAAAATCCATATGGACAGGCTGCCTCAAAGATAATAGAGAATTAATTTGAAATGCCACAAGAATCCAAGTGCAATCTTTGGGCTAAGTGAACTAGAAGAGAGGACTCTTCCTTCCATGCAAAAGAATCATTATACTGAGTAGCCAGATTAGCAAGAAGATCCATAAGCCAGTTGCTCTCCCTATACACATGTATATAGCCATGTGATTCTGGAAGGAAGTGATGTGGTTACAGGCATTAGCTATGAAATCACAGATCAGCCAATTAGACTTTGCCCTGTCATTCAGGAGGTTGATCACATTGATCGAGTCGCCTTCTACTATGATGTTTTTAAGGCCTTTATTTTTTGCAATAAGAATGCCATGATACACCGCAGCCACCTCAACAAAGTGCAATGTCTGTATGCCTACATTGATGACATAAGAAAAAATCAGCTTCCCATTTCATCTCCCATAACACCACCCCCTCCCACCTTCCCCAGATTGTCATGAGAAGAGCCATCAAAGTTACTTTTTAACCAGCTAGGAAGATTTTGTAGTGTTAATAATTATGTACTTTGTCTTCACCTTGGTGTCAAGGGTTAATTTAGTCCTCAAGGAGCTTTCCCTCATAATTCAAAAAGAGGTTTTACCTCACATACTTTTTGGGTTCAAGCTCTTTTGAAAATGACAAGTATAAATATTAACATCTTTGAATACATGTATGGCAACGAAAATAACCCTACCTGAATCCCCACTAGTTATCTGGAGCCGATGACCATGCGGAACTTCAAAGAAATGATCTCCCTGAAGAAATAATATAAATATTACCCACAATTTCAAAAATACAGTACACAATTGCACTAAAGAAACAAAATTTCTCTATGAACGAGAATACTTATACCACCCCTGATAGAGTTTTAAAAAAAAATTGCGTTATTGTAATCAGAGATTTCTTGTACCTCTAGTACCACATCACGTGCGTCAAACTCTGCATTTCCATGAAGCACAATCTTCACGGTTTCCAATCTGTCAACTTTGTGCTGCCAATATACATTTTCTGATGATTTCCAGTCAACTCCTTTGTTTGCAATCTTTACATTCTGTAGTCTGCATTTTCCACACCTTTCGTGTACAACAAAATTTTAGTTCAAGAACTTCCCTATCATAAGGCTACAGAGAACACAAAAATGATTTATCCATCTTACTGTTGTCCATAGTGCAGCATGGTGTCTTCATTTTCTGAAGCTTTTTCAAACCCCATTATGTTTTCAGCCAAAATAATTAGACTTCCATCAAGCTGCTTCGCACATAAAACAAGAATTTAGTAGCTAGTTAGAAAATCTACATGTATAATATAGAATCTAGATAATGGGTAATATATTGTCTCTCAATGGTAGCTAGGAAGGTACTCGTTACTGCCCACCTGCACATCTACCCATGAAAATTCTGCAATTTCCAGTTGCAGCTCAGAACCTTTTGCAATGGAACCTCCGCGAAACTGCAATTAAGGTATTGATTTAATTTGAATTAGTAAAACTTTCATATAAACAAAACAGATATTAGCTTGAAATTAAACATCTAGAGTATCACTGCATGTAAATACTTTCTTATCAAAAGATACATGGGTGCAATTGTTTCAGGTGCAACATGGGTGAAAGCATTTTAAACCATAACTGGGAAAGTGTGGCAATTTCCTTTGTAACAGACACCATCCAGATACTGTTCCACCGCATGCCCATGATAAACTTAAGGATAAGACCTCCCTTGCAACTGTGGCTTTGCCAAAAGAAAAATGAAGGCTGCATGTATCTCTTGTGACTTCTTTTTCTAAAAATTTGCTTCATTAATGATTTATTCAATACAATGAGGGTCTGTATTGAAATGCCACAAGATGTTGAAAAGTAACATAAATTACTGGTGGAAATAATGAAAGAAAGTAACCATATTAATGGCAGATATATGTCAGGTTTGTAATGTTTGATTAAACATTTGATTGATGAGCTTGGTGCATATGTGTTGAGATTTTCATTAACCAGCTAGGACTCGAACCTAGAACCTTTCATTTGCTTCTGGAGTGTTCTACCAACTGAGCAACTGGCGACTATAGGACCAACCCAACTTTGACCTGGTGTGGTTTATCACAACACCCCCGATGGGCATTCTTTCCATTCATAACTGCTATATATGTGAAGATTTTAGCCATTCTTCTAATTCATTTTGCAGTGTTTCCTGGGCAATTTTCATCTCAGGACAGAAATTTGGACAATTCCACTAAATCATATATTTCGTGTGTCCAACCTGAAGGCTGAAAGCAATGAAATGATTTCCTGGGACTTTTTACCAAATATTACTTCAATATGTATGTATGTATGTATGTTCATCACATAATTCGGATCTATCCAATAGATATCAGTGTAGCAAGCAGATCATGATTATGTATGCACATGAACCCATAACATCCAATTTGTAGCCACAAGAGAGCCCTAGATATAAATCATTGAAAATCCTTTAGTCTTTTGTTAAAAATACATTAAGTTTGTCTATTCTCCATCACACATTAATAGTGAACACTGAAGATAATCTAAATACAATTAAAAAGACCATTTTCAAATCGTTGCAGCATCAGGTGGAGAATTGTGTAGAGTTCCATTCATAGTCTATTGTTTTCTCCCAATCTTGTCTGTCTTAAGCTATGTTGCCGAGTAGTTCGGTACTGCTGGAAAAGTCTGTGTCCTGACATGTGTATGGTTCGCGTATGGTTCTGGGTATGGCTTGGGTACTTCCTGGGTGCTTGGGTACTTCCTGAATGGGCATATTGTGACTAGATGTTTGGACTTGAAGCCATCTCTTCATAGTGGAAAGAAAAGCCAGTTGTTAGTCCAATATTGTTCAAGGAGACCTTCCAACACATCTATTACAAAAACACATTTTTGATTGATGACTAGATGGCAAAGGTACTTAAAAGCAAATTTAAAGAGATTAAGCACTTATTCAGTTCTACAGTGTTGTGTTTTTCAAACCAAACATTATGAACTATCTTATGGTCTTGAAAGTATTGAGTGCAGTTCTTGTACTCCATATGTTCATGATGATGTTGACTGCATTTATTGGTAGTGCTTTTAATGATATTGGCAACCTTAAAAATATTTTTGCTTTATAAGTTCATTGCTATTGCCATTCAGTTGACTTAGAAAAGTAATTTGGTTTAGAATATAGATTGTTTAGAGGAGGATTTGTATTTTTGAGTTTTTACCACACCTATGCCAAATTGACAATTGAGTTGTAGAGTTAATATTATTATCCTATATGCAGCCAACTTGGTGAGATTTGGTCCACATGGCAGTTCAAGATAAAATCACCATAAGACGGTCACCCTATCAAGATCGCAAATTCATTACCAATGCTCTCTATCTGAAATTGTAAAATGCACCAAAAAGCTTCAGATTTCCTATGAGTTATTCCTCTATGCATTGACATGTTCGATTTTCTCAACAATCTCCGAAGGGAAGTTAATATGAATAATGCAAGCTGCAAAATTGTGTCAGAAAGCTTCAAATTTTGGATACTAAAAAACTGTGTTTCACTTCACAATATACCCTCTTCACTTCTTTTGAAACACTCATCGTAAGACTTTTCAAGTCATCAAGTGAATCAGTTCATCTTCTATTTTGATTTTTTTCATTTCATTTTAAAAATAGGTATGAAAAACATGAATGATTGAAGGAGGATGTCTCCTGTAATCTTGAACCCCTAAGCCAACAATCTATTGCAATGCCTCAAGATTACAAATTATTCTATTCTGCAATCCCCTCATCAGTATGATTGCTCAAGGAAAGACAAAGTAAGTTCCTTGAGTGGTGCAATGGGTGTCCAAGCACCCACCCACCCCCGCATAACCCATGGATTCTATGTTGATTCATCATACTCAACTGCATCAAATTGTTGGTGGGGATCTTATGTTTTGGTCACAGTTTTGTGTCAATAAACTTTGGGGGACATTCTCAACTATTTTGAAGTTGGCTTAGTCTGTAGGTTTCAAATTTTATGGCCAAGTCTGGTCACGCTTAATGGATGTGTCACCAAATTCTTGGAACTTTAGAGGTACTTGTTCTTTATCCCTATGTGCAAGGGTTTTTATAGAAATCTGTGAATCCCCCGAAGATGACCAGACCCTTTTGAAGGGGAGTACTTGGTATTGAGGATCTTTGGTACTTAGTTTGTAACAATGACATCTAGATTCCACTTGGTCTACACCTTTCATTCCTTGCCCTAATTCGGGTGCAGCTTCCTAATTTGCCACTCCATTTTTGTCATCTAACTAGCCTAAAATCTATACGCAACAGGGTTACCCGGTGACGCGTCCCCA